>JAVYIG010018487.1:0-19454 GCA_035222895.1 Strongylocentrotus droebachiensis | reverse complement strand
GTAATGTTATAGAAAAGAAATCTATTCATTCAAATGTAGAAATCAGATATAATACCACTGTTTGGAAAGTTATACCAGCTGTTAAAACTTATTATTGAAAGATGAATAGCAAAAACAAATCTTAAATCCCCACTGCACCACTTATAGCTACTTGCGCCCTCTATATAGCAAAAATGCCTAATCGGTGCCTGTTGGTCCCCATGTTCCCTTTTCTTCTTATGTATTGTATTAAACTTCATTGATGTACATCAATATTCTGTTTATAAACATATAAATCAATTTACAATGTAATGTAAAAAATCCATATTTGTTTGGAAACATATATCATATAAATCAATTTACATTGTTAATTGAGAGCTGATTTGTTGAGATAACTACCAGTCAGTGACCTTGCAGGCTTTAAGAGAATAATTTGTATGTAATAGAATGGGTGTACACATGATATTTTGTCAAGTTTAATATCTTATATGTCGGCTGTGAGGGCCGAGGTTATTTTGTATTATATTCACATATTAAGAATCTTGCTCTACGATTGGTCAAAGTAAATCACGTGATGAAAGATAGTTCGCCCATTATTTATGGGAGAAGCAAAAGTTCGTTACACTGTGTAGATAGTACTACTATCTACTAGTGCAACGCACTTTCACTAAAGATTATCCAAAAGCGCACTAAAACAGGCCGTAATTAAGCGCGCATTACCAATGGGCGCAATTAAAGCAAACACATGGCGCGCACCGTACCCTCAAGGGGTTGGGTTAAACTTTTAACTTTTTTTGGTGTGAATTTGGGCCTGGTGTCTTTCATGTAGATGCATACACGTCCTTTCTTTTTGTAGTTAAATTGTTTTAGATGTGGAATATAAAGCAAATAAGTCACCTTTGTTTCAGGCGATGGCAAAACTATCACTTTCCTCGTTGATCAGAATGTATACGCTATCTTTCCTCAGCTTCGCTTCGGAAAGATAGCTACATCCAGATCGCCTCGGAAGTGATAGTTTGTCCCATCACCTTCACCAACGGTAGTTAATTTGCTTATATTTTATTGTTTGAATGTTTATGTGAGAAGTCATGGAATGGTGCATGTATCGATCTGTAGTGAAAATGATTGTTGATAATTAATAAAGAACCCTGTGATGGGGAATTTTAAGAATTAAAAAAAAAATTATTATTGTTCATACATGTAGATTTGAGAATACAAAACAAATAGCTCATCACAAGTACGATCAATTGTAGTGAATACTTTCATGATTTTATTCGAAATAATGCAAAACATGATTTATTTTCACTGCTAATTTTCAGTACAAAAGTTCATATAAAAATAAGTAAAAAAATGAGGGAAAAATGCATATAAATACTGATTGCTACATTGATAATAATAGCGCACATACCGATTGCTACATTCATATAGCGCACATATCCATCCAAGGGATACTCAAGGTGTCTTCAAAGGCACTCATAGCTTTCAAGGACTAATTTCCAATGAGGTCCACATTTACTTCACCTGGTGGAGAGTGGCAAATGTAGATTAATGTCTTGCAACGGTGGGACTCAAACAGTCTGGTGAACCACAGGACTGGTGACGTACCACTAGACCACAAAATCTCTGCATTTTCTTTTCTTTTTTGTTTTCAGCACAGGTGACGTACCCACTATACACCACAAAATCTCTGCATTTTACTTTTTTGGAGGGCATTACTTTTACATATACCACTATAATGACATAAAACGTGGGTGGAGACTGTAATGAATAGCCCTGCACATGTCTCGTGACTGGCATTGGCAGTGGAGATGGACGTACTACACTACAGTAAGTTTACATGTAAGAATGAATAGAGTTACATGTCGTTTGTTATGGGTAGCATGCAACTGTAAATTGAAGACAAGCTTCATAGATGGTAGGTCTATCTTAAATGCAGAATAATTTGGGCAAAAACAAAGGTGTTTATGACAAATAAAACATTATAGTGCCCTCCAAAAAAGAATTATCCACAATTCGTCGCCCGGCTGGCAGAAGGGCATGAGTGACTCAAAACTACTTATCAAATTATTTGCATTTAAAGATTGTTTTAATATTTAAACTACTTTCTGTTCCAAAAATTGGTTTAAAACTTTAAGACTAATAGAAATGTTATAGTAGAACACGGCCACAAATTTCAGAAAAAGTCAGTTTTATAAAAGTTTGAGGCGATTTAGTGCTAACGCCCTTCTGCTTAGCCCTTCAATTTTGACATGAAATTTGAGCTAACGGCCTTCTGCCAGCCAGGCGACGACTACAATTATCACAATATTAATGAAATAATGATCATAATAATATAATTTTTCATAATCTGATATACTGTATGAAATTATATTCAGAAAGGTATATGTCATAAAACTCTTAAATATTGTTTTTTAATCTGTCCAGAATACATTTGATATTGCTTAAAGAAACTGTCCCTTCATAAACTTGCATAGAGCACTTTTTGAGTTACAGTATCGTCATATCTCTGCTTGAAACAGTGAATTACTGTTACAGATCAATATCTATACACTAACATTTACCTATCCATAACAATTTATACATATCTGTCCACAATTATTGACAAACGTATTTATCAGAAACATCATAGAAATATTTATATGCATAGCATGAATCTACATAGTTACTGCATACATTATATAAATGGTCCTGGATGGTACTACAGATGTCCAAGATATGAATATCTACAAATCTAAAACTTATCTTTTTAATGATTTGCACTGTGTCCAGAGTATGACCAACGAAGGCATGTGTTTTTCACTCTCTTAATTAGCACATTATCTACTGTTTAACAAACCTGAAACTATATACATGAATATTATTTCATATTTCTTTAGCATCTTTGCTCAGAGAAAAGTACCTCCATGCCATGAATTTTCTCATACAACGTAGAAAAGAAATATCTCTTGTGATTGCATTTTCTTATCTCAACATAAAGTGGTTAAGATAACCTTAATACCGTGTAAAAAAACATATATTTTACATTCCTATGATATTCCTGTATTACTGGTATTTCAATTTTTTTTAAATAATATTTTTGAAAGTTGTGCATTTGTTGTTGTGTTATTTCTTTTTATCCAAATGAATACAAACATCCATGAATAATGTCCTTACAAAAGTCTCGCTCATTCATTTCCCTCCATGATGGACCATAAATTACATACTGTACTTTACATATGAATACAAAAACACTTGTACAAATTTTTGTACAAATACTACAAAAATAAGTTACATGTTTATACAGCCCTCTGCTTTGTAGTTACTGATTAAATGACTGTACCATCTAGTAAATGCTGGTTATTAACCCTTGAACACACATACATACATCACATGTAGGTAAAAATGATGTGAGGGCCATCAACGTATGCACCATGACCAAAATTCCATACACTCATCATCATCATCGTCGTTGTTGTTTAGCGTCCGTTTGTCCCATGATTTGGGTTTGGACGTTTAGTTTCCCTTATCATGCTTCTACAAGCCTTCAAGTCTTTCACTTCCATCTGGGGGCCGTTTCACAAAACTTGTCATCAGTGACAAATGACAGTTTTTGTTATAAGCTACTGAAATCCTTGCTTCTGATTGGTTATTAACATATTTGTCAATTGTCGCTGATTTTTTCATTTGTCATTGAAAAAAGGGTTTTGTGAAACGGGTCCCTGGTGAGACATGCAGACACTGTCATATCTTCTCAAACCTTCGCTACAAATACTAATATTTCATATTTACACTACAAACACCAATATTTTATATTTACACTACAAATACCAATATTTCATTTTGTTTTCTTTGGCAAGTTGCCCAAGGCCAGTACTGTACAAAAGCGAGATGTGCACTGATCCCAGTAAAACAATACATCATGCAGATTACTGTCAACATCTATACAAAGGTACTTTATATTTTGTACTGTATGCAAGCACCTCCCATACTGAATCCATTTTCATGGGAGAATACACGCGGCAAATACAATGCCTTTATCATCTTATTCACAAATCACACTGTCTTCCGTACAATGTTTGAATGGCCGACTTGCAGAGAACCATATCAGCAACAGCCATTAAACACCTACAACATGTACACAGAACAATCTGATATCATGTTGCCAATAGCTAAGTAAACATACCTTTATCATATTGTTTGTTTGTTTTCTTTTTTCAATGGGAATATGTTTCTTTGTTAATAATAATAATAATATGACAAATTTATATAGCGCTTGTGACAAAAGTTTCAAAGCGCTGTACATGTACACAAATCAAAATTACTTCAAACAAAAAATTAAAAAAATCTTTCTTTTTTTGTTGTTGTTCCAACATAAGTGCCCTAGCTGCCACAGATTGAACCCATAACCTCTGCATCTCAAGTCTCGTGTTTAAAGGGAGTGTATCATGGGAATTACTGGTTGACGCCATCTACGTCTTCTTTTGGACAACTGCACGTAAACGAATGGACTTGATTAACTGGGTCAGCGCATTGGCGTTCGCGAAACAGACCGAAGTTCTCCTCACGCTTCAGTGTCGCGTATGTTGCACGTGCATGAATACTGCGGTCACATCGTCCGTAGTCGTATTATACCCGATTGGCGACGGGATAGACACATAGTCTCATCATGATACACTCCCTTTAAACTTTAGACAAGTCTACAGCTGGAATGCTCTGGAAGAGATTGAACTCTCATCATTCCTAATGAAGATCCAATGAAGGAACCAACTGAACCCAGTCATGCACTTTTTCAGATGGCCTTTCCATTACATATCTATGGACATATTGAACCAGTTGCTTGTCATCTTTTCTCGAAGTTCAAATCGATCCTGAATTTAGCAATTAGCTTATCAGCAGCGTTCTTATTATCGCAGTCTCTGATGGCTGTTAACAAACGCCGGAATGTGAGCTTGCGTCCCTGATATTTGAGGACAGCCTGTAGAATGTGGTATCCAATGTTCTTTGGACTAGTATTCGACAACGAGTCTTTCAGGTTGTCGATGGCTACCTGTGTGAGGCTGAAGTTGCGGGCAATCCGCTCCAACAAGCGCAGATTAATCACGTCGGTTACATCGTCCAGAAACTTCTCTGACACTACCTCATCTAAAAAATATAAAAAATAGGAGACAAAATTGAAAATATGACAAAAATTTCTGCAAAATAAAAAAAAACGTACTACAACCAAGTCACAAGCGGAATGCTGAAATACTTTTTGAACAGTAAGCGAAATAATTTGTAATAATGAGTTCCAGGCATCAATAGGTAATTTGCTTCATTTTCAATTTATTGAGATAGGCATTCAATAAAAATAAAATCCAACAGAATTACACCACCGAAAAAAGTAATGTATGTAGTAAAGTACTGTAAAACAGAAAATGATGTCCCCCTCCCCAAATAAGGGGATATCCTCATGAATGCCTGCATATCTTCAGGGAAATCACAATTTCAATTAAACTTAGCTCTTCATAAACATGTCCTCTACATATAGTCCATCCTCTCCAAACGCTATAGTTCTCCTTAGAACTATATGCTAAGAAAGATAACAAACAGTCCTTTTCAGGACTACCACACCCCCAAGAAAGATTACTGAGTCAGAGTCCTTTTCAGGACTCCTCAACCCTCTCTCTCTCTCTCTCACATGGTGCACCCGCAAACCTACTGTATATACAGTACATGGGATAAGGAAATGAAGCATATTGTATAACCTATGCTTAGTTACTTTAAAAATGCATGTACTTTAATTAATGTTAAATTTAAAAAAAAATATACATGTATTTTGCTAAGAGCTAAGAGCAATTATAGGTAACAAACATCTAGCCTTCCTCACTAATTCAAAGTTAAAAATAAAACCAACCTGGGTTGATGGATGTATTCTTGAGCTCCTCCTCCATCTCCTCTCCAACCTCATCTCCTGGTTCTGGAAGATTGTTTACTCCAGGGGTTACTGGTGGTAGGCTGCTGGCACCACCCTCTGCTCCCCTTACAAGATCGTTGGTAAGCTTGGCGCCTACTGAGGAACTTGTACATGAAGTGTCTTCCCCTGGAGAATGGGCATTGGTGTCATGCCCTTCCTTGGTAGCAGCACCCCCATTGTCTTTCTCAACATCACCTTCTCCTACACCATTCTCCTGTGCTGGAATGCCATCTGTTGGTGGTGGTGGTGACGGCAGTGGTGGTGGTGATGATGGGGGTGGTGATGGTGTTGGCAGTGGTGGTGGTGATGTTGATGATGATGATGATGATGATGATGGTGGTGATAATGGCGGTGATGATTGGGGTGGTGATGATGATGGCAGTGGTGGTGGTGGTGATGATGTCGATGGTGATGATGATGGTGGTGATAACGGCGGTGATGATGATGCTGATGCTGATGCTGACGGCAGTGGTGGTGGTGATGATGGGGGTGGTGATGACGGCAGTGGTGATGATGATGGTTGTGATGGTGATGGCAGTGGTGATGGTGGTAGTTCTAATGTTGGAGGAGGGGGTGTGGGTGGAGGAGATGGTGATGCGGTGGGCAAGACGGATGGTGTTGGTGTTGGTCCTGTACCATGCATAGGTTGTGATCTCTTTGATCCTCCTAACTCTTGATGATCATCAAGTGCCACAGGTTCTGAAATTAAAGGAAAAGGTGAATAGTTACCAACTATAAAGTTTAGATATTTACAATTAACAGAAACTGTATCAATAATGTACAGAATAAACAACAAAGGATAGGAGGAACACCTTTAAATGTGTTTTTTAAACAAAATGTTACAGATCTGCATGAGCATAAAGAGAGAGTGAAAGAGAGAGAAAAAAAATACAGACTTACATAAACATTTCATAACAGGATGACTGGTTCAAATTTGAAAGTTTAGAAATGATTTTACATTTGTGAAGGCCATTGGAGATGTTTGAGTGCAGTTGTACCACACTTGCTCCTTTGACCATTACTCTTGTCAATTTCATTTCGAACAGGTAGACTTTCCTTTATCAGGAGGCTCAACATTTCGAACAGGTTGACTCCTGACGGCGGATAGACTACCTGTTCGAAACATCAAGCCCCTCCTACTACCCTTCCTCTCCAACCGCCGTTATAGTTCTCTTTAGAACTATAAGCTCAAGAAAGATTACAGTCCTTTTCAAGACTCCCCAATCCTCCCCCACTCTCACATGGTGCAACCGTCAGCCTACTGTATAACCCTATACCTTTGACGAAATAAAGCTGGAGCATATGTCACAGAAGCAAATTTCAGGTAACCTGGGGCCCGTTTCACAAGGCTTTTTTCAATGACAAATGACAAAAATCAGTGACAAATCTGCTGATATCCAATCAGAAGCAAGGATTACAGTAGCTTTTAACAAAACTGTCATTTGTCACTGATGACAAGTTTTGTGAAATGCCCCCCAGAAGTTACTTTTCCCTTGTTCCCTGCTAAAAGAATACTACTCACCAGGGCTCAGGAGACGACCCTTCTCAACTACCGAGCCAGGTTCTGTTTCCTTCTTCCCAGCCCCTTTCCTTCTACCTTTGAACACCTTGCCAATAGTCTTGCGACAATGTCCTGAGGAAGATGTGGGCATTTCGTGGTCTGCAGCCACTGCTTTGGAAGAATTTCCTGTTTGATTAAATGAATGTAAAAATAGATCAAATATATACATGATGATAATGCCGATGATAGTCATGCTTAGAATAATTACAACAATAACAATAGTAGTAATGATATGAATTATGAGACTCGGTGTAATGTTTGTTTGATTATTTTAATATTTGATTGTCCCCATTACAAGAACTAAATTTTAAGCATTAAAATGATTCATTAATAAGAACCACAACAATAATAATAATACTCATATATTTTCTGTCAATAGTGATCTTATGAATCCTACTCCTATTTTAGATTTACAAACCTTCTGATTCAAAGTAAAAATTAACCCCTCAGAAATATAAACCTTTAGAAAAAAACATGTGACCCATCACTAACCTGTTTTGTTGACAGTAGCATACAGTGGCTCATCAGAGGTAGGAGGTGGACAGGGATGTCCATTGTCTAGTCCATTAGGGTATGAGCATTGAGGATGTCCTCCATCTGGTCTCTCAGTAGGACGGACTGGTGAAGGAGGTATACCATCATTGTTCTCTTTCAAATCAAATTGATCCAACGGAATGACGTCCATACATCTGGGATTCTGGCCTTCAATGTCCTCTTCTACATTGTCATTGTGATTCCTTCTCAGGTTTGCTGCAAAGACAGGATCAATCACAGATATTAATCAAGAAATAGACTACGGTAAATGACATTTCATTTTCTTAACATTGATAGACCATTTTTAGACAAAGACAAACGATTATAAACCCATTGACAACTGAAAACTCATATTCCCCATATGGTTAATACAGGAACCACCCACTCTCTCTCTCTCTCTCCCTCTCTATCCCTGTCAATATCTTTCTCTATCCCTCTCTCTCTCTCTCTCTTTCTATCCCTCTCTCTCTCTCTCTTTCTATCCCTCTCTCTCTCTCTCTCTCTCTCTCTCCCTCTCTATCCCTGTCAATATCTTTCTCTATCCCTCTCTCTCTCTCTCTCTCTCTCACTCTCTCTCATCATTCAAGGGGAAAATGACAAGCGACATGCGGCAAGAGCGCAATATATGGAACACTTGGAACTATGTAAATAATTCTCACCCATATATTTATTCCTGTAGCAGACACAACAGATCACTGCCACAGCAAGAAGGAAGGAAAGTAGCACCACACATATGACAAGAGGGATGACTGCTTCACAAGTTCCTGCATGTTTGTGAAAGACATAAAATTACTCAACCAAAACATTTTTCTTCTTCGAAATGGGGATATCATAGATGAGTTAGTTAACATGAAAGAAAAGAAAAATACAGAGCAAACAATACTTGATGATTTGTGTGAACAACATGCAAACATTTGACTCAAATCATTATATATAAGGTTCTATAATGTAACCATGGTGTATATGGCCTAAATCATGCTTTAAAGGTACTATGTCCCATTTGCAGGCCAAAAGAAATGAAAAGGTTAAATTCCAACGGCATTTGAAAGATAATACTAATTTAGAACTTCCCTAAAAAATGTGGGGCTTGAAAATGTCTTCAAGTGGAAAAATAACGACTATTACTTGTCAATTCGACTTAGGAGCTATAGAGACAATAAGTAATAGTCTTGATTTTCAGACCATTGTACCGAATGGTAATACGTTTTATGCTACGCAAAGATTTCATCAGTTTAATTTTGGCCATTACAAGAGTTGGGTTATTGATGTAGACAAATGCTCATGTACCCTTTACAGCTCATTTTATGTTATTACCAAAAGAAGAAAAAAAGCCAGTCAGTCACTCAATAGTGTCTGACAGTCAACTTAGTGAAATCTAGCAAGTAAACGGCTTTCCTTGCATAATTTGAATATTAGGACACTGCTAACGTTCAAATTTCACAGATAGGACATACATGATATATTCATAATTCCTGCAAAGTTCTACAGAATTTGAAGTTGGCTGCAAAAGGGACATAGTACCATTAATCATCCATTTTGGACTAGTAAAGTAAGCGTATAAAGCATACACAAAAATTGTACATCCATTATTAAAAATACTAATACAATTAATTTTTAATAATATGAAAACGTGATTCCTCTGGCATTATGACTTAAGGTATAAGAATAAAAGTACAACTCATGAAAAAAAAAAAAAATTGAAAACACAGGGTAATACAAAAAAAATTAACGAACCATCTTGAGCAGATGTGTCCACTTGATTAACATCTACTTCAGTCGTCAAGATGGGGGGATCTTCCGGAGCTGCTGTGGTGGGCTTGGATGTGCTTGTCCTTCTAGGAGTGGTTCCAGAAGCAGTTCCAGAAGCATTCTCATCAGTTATTGTCGAACTGGACGGAGCTGCTGTATTTGGAGAATCTGTGTCTGTAGAACTGGACGGAATATCAGTCTCTGGAGAATTGTCTTGAGTAGGATCAAGATCCTCACAAACTGTATCTTGTTCTGCATTGCAAGGTTGAACTGTCCTCTGCTGAGCGCTACACACACTGCATTGATGACACGCTCTGCACTTGTTGTTATATTCCTGGAAAAAGCCAGGCTCACAAGACGTGCACCTGTAAAGATAAAATAATTTAAAAATCGGTTTTAAAAGAGTGTTTTGGAATAGAATTTGTTGGCCTCAAGATTAAAAGAGACAAATGTGCCGGATATTTCACTGTCCCATCAACATGTTTAGTGTGCACATCTGAAAGGAACTCTAAATCAAGGCTATAGCCTTATGATAGGTAAACACACATTAAGGTGCATGTCAAGATTTAATCCCCTCAAATATATTTTGGTGTTTAATTGAACTCTTGAAAACAAGTTCTGCAATTGAATTTTTGGCACAGATATCTCTTACTTACTTTATTTTGTTATACTTGAAAATGACGGACAATACATGTAGTATTTTGTTGGTCAAAAATAATCTTGTTTGGGGGTTCTTTCCTCTGTAGGTGAGCTTACACAGTATTTTCCTCAGTGTGTTTAAGTTATCAGGGCTCATAGACTAAATTGTACTTAGCACATATAGGCCTTCAAATGACCCCAAATATCCACAGATGGTTTTACACATGGAGAAATCCCACTTTGTGCCTTTTAGACTACCGGTACTAGTAATCACTGCCAAAGTGATGGAGGTGTTTCATGAATATTGTTTGCCCTATGTGGAAGAACATATACTTCCACCTGTTCCATAGAATGTACCGTTGGTGCATAAATGAATAATAATTATAAACTGTCACGACCACGCATCCAGTATTCGTCTCGGTAGGTTTTTACAACTTTGATACAAATGACCTTTATCTGCCCACGCACAGATTGTAGCTATATGAACTGGTTTATTAGCTTTTATATCCTGCATCAAAAATGTATTGGTTTTTGATTGGTTGAGAGCTCTTCACATGACCATTTTAAGGTCGCTCTGAAAAAGTACTACCTACATGTATTTGGCATTTGATTTTTTTTTACATAACTTTATTAAAAATGTGTATAATTGTTTTTGTTTAATAATCTCTTATAATTTAATAAATTTCATTAAAATTCAAAATGTTTTAAAATGATTTTTTTTTTTAAATGCAGGATCTGTAACAAATATATGTCTACCCTGCCTTCTTTTCGAGGTACTGGTTAAAACTATGGGCCTCGGCGACTCCACTCGTACCATCTGCTCCCGGGCGCCCCCCTCAGCAAAAAGTTGTATTGGAGTCACCTCTTGTCCATAGTTTCAACCAGAACCTCTCAAGACAATGTATTATACTTACGCTTCTGAAACCAGACTTGTAGTCACACATTCATTATTCAACCTTTGCCCTTTGCCACAGAGTGGTAGAGAAGGGACGTACAGGTCCGCATCACAATCAGTATCAAAATCACCAGTGGTTTTGGATTCACAATCTCGGAGAGGCTGTAATGTTCAAACACAAAAAATGTATCTTAAATAAGAACAGTTAATGGCAACCAACAAGTTAGTACAAATTTTTGTTTATAAAGTATAGTCATCTACCGGTAGGTGGATTTAAGGGACCCAATATGGCTCTGAGCGCAATGCACAATGAGCGCCCCCACCCCCTCCTCTCCCATTGATTTAGAAGATAAAAAGAGCATTGTAGCCTCAAAAAATATTCTACTTGATCCAAATGCTGTGTCCATGAATATATCTTAGGGTTAAAATTGTATGAGGAAATATTTTATTAGGATGAAATAAAATGTTATATACTTTGTTGCACAAAACATATAAATAACTCCTAACAAAATAAATCAGAGTTGTCAATTTGTATTTGATCGATTACAACTCCAAATTTGTCTGACTTCCCTGAATCCTTTATCAGAATGTTCTCATAACTTTCACAGATCTCATTTTTTCCCCTGATCCGCTTTGATTATTAACTCATTGCCTACCTAAAGAAGGTTTTTGTGCATTAACCCTATGGGAATGAGAGATTTCAGAAGTGAATGGGTTCCCTCTGTATTCAAATCAGGGAAAAATGTACACGGGGGCTCGGGGCGAATTAGCCCCCGAAATGCCCAAAGAGCCCCTGAAAGTCTTAAAAGAGCCCCTAAATTGTGCATAGAGTTCAATGCAAAACAAATTAAAGAGGGTTATTTTCATGCAAGCAAGCTTGAAAAGTTTCCCTGATTCAAATACGTACATGCATGTATACATACATGTACATAGGGAATTCCCTTTAAATGCACAATCAGACTGTACATGTACATAAATGGGCCCATCAACAGGTGTAAATTAAACCTAATACATGTACTGCGAATTAAATCATGCAGTCAGTCAACTGAATTAACAAGAACTAGAATTTCCCTTGACTGTGAATATAAGCCAACATACATGTACATGTACAGCCATGGAGTTACTAACCTAGTAACTCCATGGTACATGTACACAATATGTATTATGCAAATACGCCTACAGGCATATCATGTTGACGGCTATACAACACTAAACCTGTATATACTGTAGCACCTGCCCAAAAAATTCTCCCCTGTAATAACATAATGCATTGTACATGTACCGTATTTGTAGTTTATAGAGTCTAGACCGGATATACCTAACACTTTACAAAACGCAAAGTCATGGATGAACATAATGCTAATCACCCAGCTATGACGAGCACAGGGAGGGGGCTTCCATCTTCAGTATACATGTACATGCCCACAAGCCACATGATCTACATGTAATGCACAGCATGCATATAGGGTTTAAGTGCAAAGGGTGCCTGTTGATTTTACTAGATTTTTTTTGTTGGCAGGGGGGGGGGGGGGTAATTGTTTATTGTTCATATATACTTCTTGGTATATGTACCTTAATCTCACTGAGGATAGGAATGTGTAACTTAAATCCAACTTAAAGCCATTTGCAACCCTAACCCTTTACTTTGACAAAATAAATCCCAGAGCATCTGTTGCTGGTGCTGATGTCTAAATCCCCACCGGGACAAAATATAAATCATTGAATGTACAAAGAACATGTATCAGCAAATTAGGTTTATATGCAAAACAAAGGCTGTGCACCAAAAACAGAAATCCATAAGCCTATCGGTGATATGAGCAGTGTATCACGTGCACCCCAAATCTGTATATCAAGACCAATTAAGGTATCTTTTTCTGAAACTGGCACCCCATGGAAAGGTTTGTTAAATTGGATATGTTTATTAGGTTGTTGGTAAACTTGTACATGTACATGTACTGTACATACCGGGTATGAGGGTTTTGTGACACCATGACATGTACCGGTAGTTAATTCCAATCAAACATCTGCAAGCTAAGTCCTTCAAAACAAATACAGGCTAACAAAAATAAAAGGGTGCTACAAAGTACAAACAAACAATTAAAATGCACTAATCTGTAAGGACACATGCAATTTCTAATCTGTGGAGTGATTAAAATTATAATGAAAATGTGCACTCTGTACCATAAAAAATTTGTGGAAACTAAAGAATGCAAGAATTTATATGTAAAATGATTTTGAAACTATAGAAAGTGCTGTATATTTCTACAAATTCAAGATAAAAGACACCACCATGGCGATGTTATCATACATCATGCAATTGATATTGAAATTGAAATTGCAATTGAAAACACAATGTACAAACATTTATCTACAGATGGTTGTATTCAATTAGCGTCCTTGTGCATTTGTGTAATGCTAATAGTTCCATGTATGCCCATACATGTACATGTACATGTAGTTATCTACCAGTTAATTACAGACCACTAAATGCACAAAGTATACTGGTACATGTAGGCGTTTCATTTTTGAACACAAACACACTGGCCCGTATTCTACTAAAATTTAGACCTGACAGGCTGACACTGGGTTTATGGTTTAGTTAAAAATCTGATTTAAAAAGGATGTTATTGTTAGGATCCAAGATTTTAATGGTAGTAAGTCTGGTCAGGTCAAAGTTTTTCAACCTGTTAAATGTGATTGTAGACCCTGGGTCGGGACTGAATTAGTAGAATACAACATGTTGTGCACTTGTGTTAAATGTATAGGCCTACTACATGAAAAACACATTAAACCACAAATGGTGCAATTAAGTAAACAGAGGATAGGAACATGTAATGCAGTGACTTTTTGGTTCTAGTACCTACATTGTACATGTGTGTCGAATACATGAAATTAAACCTGAACTATGATACACATACATGTACATGTACATCTAAAACACATTACATACTTATAGTGTTGTTTTATGGCATTTGTGCACATTAAATTCATATAAAATTCAAACAAAAACATGTTAATACACAAAACAAAACAAAAAAAATCATTCATCAAACAAGTCAAATGATAAATGTAAGTGATGTGCAAACATTATAAACTAGCAGTCCAAAAACATTGAATTACACATAACACATTGTTGTTTTGATGGCATTCCAGCACATTAAATTCATATGCCTCATTGAGTACAATACAAGCTGTACATGTATGTACATGTAAATGCAGGATATAATGAAAGAAAGAGAGGATATTAAAACCATGTCACCAAGACCATAGAACAGATAAAATAAAAACGCGTTAAGACAACAAAACAAAACAAAAATCATTAATCAAACAAGTCAAATGATAAATGTAAGTGATGTGCAAACATTATATACATGTACTAGCAGTCTAAAAACATTAAAGTACATGTTTGTACACATAGATGTGTACATCTAAAACACATCACATAGTGTTGTTTTAATGGCTTAATTTCCTGCACATTAAATTCATATGCCTCATTGACTACAAGATGTAGGCTACATGTACATGCAGGATACCGGTATTTGAAAGAAAGACAGGATACTAAAAACATGTCACCAAGATAAAATGGATAAAATAAAAAATTATTAATTGAACACGTCAAATGATAAACGTACATGTAAGTGATGTGCAAACATTATATACTAGCAGTCTAAAAACATTGAAAGTACATGTACATGTAAGTTTCATGAACTTTACCTTTCTATAGTAGTAGATTTCTTGCCAGTAATATAGATCTGAAACTATTGAGCAAAATGTATAGAATATTAAATTTGATTTATAAAACAGGTAAATTTAAAAACATTTACAAAATTTAACACAGGCTTCACACCATTGAACTGGTTCCAAACAGGTATTCACCTGTATTCACCTGTCTTTTCGGGCTCCTTAGTAAGACAATGTCTTGTAATGCCCTCCCATAGTTCATCAGTACACCACTGCAAAGAGTGCAGGTGGTAGATAAGATACATGTCCGAATAGGCGAAAACTTTTCCTTTTATATTTTCTCCACTATATTCTGTATTCCAAAATGTTTGTAGCCTTCGGGCTCTTAAGAAACTAATACATGTACATACATTGTACCTGTATATGAATAAAAGTCAAACCTGTCTAGTGGCCGCCTCTCTAGCTCTTTAAAGGCAACCTTTTGGCCATTAGTCCAGATTCTGTCTGTTTTTATTTTATTCTTCTACCACACAAATCAATCCCACACACAGTGCAATGTCCCAACTCATCGCGCGATCCCCCGAATTCCCTCCAAAAGATCGGGGTACAGAATGAGAGGAATGGCAAGGTCTACTTTCAACGTTGGGGGTGTCTTATTCTATAAACTGAATTGGCACGCGACATGGAAATGGTCAAGAGTATGGGCAAAGTGTCCATGTGTGTTGTCTCCCTCAAGAAAGAAATGCATTACCCATCTAGAAAGGCCACGTACCTGTCTACAGCAAACAGTTATTAATAACATTCTCATTTATACAGTGGTTACTTTCTTTGTTTCAATGGCTTGGGTGGCCTCAATTAGTTTGACTGTATTTATTGTTCCCTTTTATTGTTCAGTTCTATCATGATCTATCTACCCTGGTCCAATCCAGGCTCCAGGCCAACTAACACAACATTTCTATCTTGGAGCGGATGCCGGGGGGGGGGGGGGGATGACTTAAAGCCCCCCCCCCCCGGCCCCTTTTGCCAAGTGAAAATGTGATGTACATAAAAAAATGGCATCATGTGTCCAGACCCACATATTATTAGTAGATGTTAGTGGATGCCAGGAAAACATCACTTATGGGGGGTTCAAAATAGCCCAAAAAAGTCACCTCGCCAGAAAAAACGTATCCGGACACCATGCCCCCTGAACATCCGGCATCCACCCCCCGGATATTAAACCACCCCAGTCAACTCCCCCCCCCCCCCCCCCCCGGACATCCCCTAGGAAAACTATCCCCTAGGATAGGTGTCCGGGGGTAGTTGTCCTAGAGATGGGAGGTAGTTGTCCTAGGGGGTGGGGGTAGTTGTATTTTCAAGTAATCGAGGAGCCGACCCCAATTCCCAACGAACGAAAAAGACAGACATTTTCGGTGAAATCATTGTCTACTTACCATGTTTACAGTGGCACTGGTAGAAGCAATCCATACAATTACAACAGAGGATATCGCCACTTTTTTCATCATTGACAATGACGACATCATTCTGTTGCCAAGCTGGAACTTCTGCTGATTTCTACAGGTCGTGGACCAACAACTGGTAATGATAATGATGGATGACTTGTGGAAGATCAACCAGTTCGCTAGTGCAGTATATACCAGGCAGGCGCAGGCCGTGGGCGCGGCGTGCATGGCACTTCTATCACCGAAACCACACGCGCGGCACACGTGTATGGACGTACCGTGGATCTTTCGGTGACCGAAATATTCAGTCTCTGATATTATCGACGGTTGTTCGGTCGCCACTGATCTGCTGATGTCAGTTTTGTTTTGTTAAATAATTCTCCATACCAGACGGTTAAATGACTAACCATGACAACGTTACTAAAATATTGATAAACAACAAGTAGATCTACAACAATAACAGAATGTCCTGCACGCGCACGGATTTCCGACCTGAGCTGTGGGTACGAGTGAAAGAGACGAATTCAAGAACATTCTGTTCTGTGTATGTGTATTGCGAAATGTCGCAGTGCTAGTGGCGTTGCGTTGTTGCGCAATGTACAAGAGTGGACCAGCGACTTATTAGGGCCTAGAGTTTTAGAAATGTATTCGACTGATTCTATACGCAAATTAATTTCCAGAATAATTATACTTTTTGCTAGTTATTTATTTTTTTGTCTTCAATTATTGCCAGAAATGCACATGCCGGTTTCTATTTATTTGTAGACACCCCTTTGACCCTTTGCCCATACTTCCTTTTGTAATTTGGGGATTCCCTCAGTAGTCTAGTGTGCGTGCGAGCACAATATACCTCATATTTTATTTATTAATTAATTTATTTATTGTCACCTCTTGAAAAGATGATTAACCGAGAAAAACCAGCTTAGTCTTTAAAAGGAGAAATAGTTTTGTTGTACGCCTTTGTGAATATTATTCTCCTGTATGTGTTGTTCTTAAAATAGCTGTGATAATAATGATATACATATTGTTGCTTGTAGTAAGACTAGACGGCAGCAGGTACGTCAGAGCGTATTGCAAATTCAGATCAGGGGGATACCCTAAAATGTGGGCGTTCGTTGATACATACAAAGCTGATCGATATAAACGCAAGGACTTTACGACGGCTGTATGCCAGGAAAAAATATATATGACTCGGTGATAAAGTTTACACATTTCAAATCATACTTTCCTCAGGAATGGGTGACAATTAAGATCAGAGAGGAATCAAAGAAAGAGCCAGACGGAGTTCAAGGGGTCATTTCTGAACTGAGTCCATACCTGCTCGTCAAATCCTTACGCCAACTCTCGCCTGATTTGGTCAAAACCAGGCCTAAGCAATGTGTGGACTGAATGATACCTGATACAATATATGATTACTTCTCTTACTCCTCCTTCTTCGACGAGGACTTCAAATTCAAAGTCATCATTATGCAACTTAAAGTAAGTACGGCTACTTATATTTTTGGTGAACATTTGTTAAAATTAGACTCCTGTTAATTGATTTTGTTTTAATGTGATAAGGGTAATTTTTTATTATTCATTTTGATATTTTTTCTAAAACATTACTAAACAAAGCTATTGGAGGTTTACCATGCCATACGAAATGGAATTGAATGACTCGTTTGCAGCTCCTTACGAAAGAATCAACAGGACATGGCAATTTACAAGATGTGATTTTTATGACAAGACCCCATTATTTATGATTATCAAGTAGACCAGGGGCGTACGCAGGATTTTTTCAAGGGGGGGGTTTTAAAATATTTTGCTCCCGAAAATTTGAAAAATCGCGCCGGCCGAAAAGTCGCTCAGTGGGGGGGGGGGGGGGGGGGGGGGGGGGGGGGTAAGCGACACTTTTTTTTTTTTTTTTTGGAGGTCAAAAAAAAATCGCAACGACTCAGCCGGCCGAAAAGTCGCTCAGTGGGGGGGGGGGGGGGGGGGGGGGGGGGGGGGGTAAGCGGACACTTTTTTTTTTTTTTTTGGAGGTCAAAAAAAATCGCAACGACTCAGCCGGTCGAAAAGTCGCTCAGTGGGGGGGGGGGGGGGGGGGGTTGTCCGACAGGGGGGGGGGGGGGGGGATTTTAGTTTTGTTACCGGTCATCCAGGCAACCACTAATTTTGAGCCCTGAGGTTAATGGAGCAAAGTGCTCCTAAGGTTTTAGCATTTCCCCCCGATGTTATTTGGAATTTGGAAAGATGTGGGTGTATGTTATGATATTGGTTTAATAGCAACTAATCAATGCAGACTATCCTGGATATTTTGAGCCAGCAGCTAGACTCGCAAATATTACATTTCGTCATAATTGTTACCTTGTTGCCATCAAGTTGGAATCACTTTCTTTACCTCTTTTCATGAAATGATCATGACAATATGATTTATTCTCAGTAGATAAAGTTTATATCTTCTCAGAACTTCATTGACAAATCTCTATGAATATGTAGAATGATCAATACATTTCTTAGAAGATATAAACTTACTCTATCAACATGATCGATAATTATGTCTTGTCACATTTACTTCATGAAAGAGGTAAACAAAGTTATTCCAACTTAATGAGCTACATAGTAAGAATATAGTATATTCTGTGAATGTCTATTGCAATGCTGATCATCACAAGGAACTCTTTGTCATTACATATTTTAAATATACCTCAAAAGGATGAAATTTATGATTACTATTTTTACCAAATCCTTGTTTTTCCACTATGCAGTTGCACCATACCATGTTACCCTTTTGTGGAAATACGTTGTCATATTTTGCAGCAATTTTACAAGTAAGTATCTGAGCATTAGCCATGTTTGGGATTTACATGCAGGTAATGCATCCAGATAATGCATGCTGAAAAGAATATGAGTTTTAATGAGAATTAATTGACCCAGAATGGCGACACCCACAAGCAAACCAGCATTTTACTTACTGCGGGTTTCCCTGTGTTAAGATGTTTTAATAGATGGCAAATGTACTTGCTTTCGATCTTTACCTTTATGAATCTAATCTCTATCTGT
>JAVYIG010018486.1:0-19458 GCA_035222895.1 Strongylocentrotus droebachiensis | reverse complement strand
TACTGAAAACATTGTAACAAGACAGTGTTGGAGAAAGTTGTTTTCAAGGCACACTGTCCTACTTGTAGCTACTTGCTCCCTCTATATAGAAAACTTCCCCAATTGGTGCCTGTTGGTCCCCATGATCCTCTTTTTCTTAAGTTAAATGAGAGCTGAGTTAATGAGATAGCCACCTGTCACAGTGACCTCGCTGGCTCGCTGGGCGGTCTAATCCCTTCTGGCTGAAGTAGTAAAGTCTGCCTTTAAATGGGATAAAATGTACGAAATATATACACATGACAATACATACATGCATGTATGTGTCTGAAGCTGAGGTCATAAAGCTTATGTAGATCTCAAATTGGCAAACTGACCATTAGACTGTGACATTTGATTTAGAACCAGTCTCCTATTTGATACAGGCCCACACATTAATACAAAATACCACGAACTCACACTTCTCTTGATTATATAACACGTTCCTCTGGCCTGGAATGTTTATGTCTTCCTTAACAAAACTATCAAGCAAGAGAAACGGGCATAAAATCCTTAAAATATAGCACAATTGAAACCAACATAATATTATGACCTCTCTATTTAAATGACAAATGACCTTTAAATGGAAATCCTATCTTTATAGCTAAAACAATCTATACGAATGCAGGGGGAAATCCTTGAATGCTTGAGCTCATTTTCTTAGAAGCTCGACTAAAGCCGGGTTAACAATATGACAACAGAGCCGGAAGACCCTCAAAGAGAACATTATTAAAGTAGATATTCATTGATTTTAAAAACTAACTTTATTTTCATTATTGCAAAGTTGAAACTTTGATTCGACAAGGTTATCAAAATTCAATGCTTGGAAACATTCGAAGTAATGGTTATTATAAATTACAAAACGCTTAAGTACAGCCCCGGCATAGCACCTGAAGAGCTCTCCGAACGCTGCTAAGATTTGTGAGATCACAGTTGACACACACACATATATATATATATATATATATATTAGTTGACATATTTGTGATTTTCTATGAATTTCACCTTTAATACCGAGGAGGCTACCCTATAAAGGTAAACAAGAAAATACAATATTTATTATTACTATACCGTGTGTCTCAAAAAAAACGTAACACTTTTGAAATGGTTGCCAAATTGAGCATATATAATTTTATGAAAAAATGTTGATATGTATGGAAAGCTAAAGGACCAACCTTTCATATGATATGAAAAAATTGAAAAAAAAATCATGCTTCGATGAACAGTGTTCACTTAAGTTAGAGGTATGAAAATGGGCCTGCGCAGGATTTTTCCTTCCAATTTTGGACAGGTAAGTTACTTTTAGCATACAAAATAAGTTTGATATGAGATATTCATGATCGATGGATTAAGAGTTAAAAGGATGTTTTGAATACCAGTCCTTTCTCTCTGTCATTTATCAATCCCCAAACACCACCCCTGCCACACACACACACACACACACACACCAACTTCCACTCCCATCTTATTGTATCATTGATCTGGTAGATGTGAACAGGATGAAGGAAGAATGGGAAAATGTTAAATTGAAATACCGTATTCAAAATCATAATTGACATTATGCAACCCACTCTCCTCCCCCCCACAACCTTTTCCCATCCCATCACCTACCCCTTGCCTTTTCTTTATCAGTTTTCTTCCGTAAGTTTGGTGGATCATCAATCACATTTTATTCAGGTTTTATGAATGACCCAAACATGTAATAGCTAAGTACATCATTCATTATGCATTGAAAATACCAGAATTCGAGGTATTCAAAATATCCTTTTGATTCAAAATATCCTTTTGATCCATCGATCATGAATATCTCATATCGACCTTATTTTGTAAGTTACAAGTAATTTACCTGTCCAAAATTGGAAGGAAAAATCCTGCGCAGGCCCATTTTCATACCTCTAACTTAAGTGAACACTGTCCATCGAAGCATGATTTTTTTTTAATTTTTTCATATCATATGAAAGGTTGGTCCTTTAGCTTTCCATACATATAGACATTTTTTCATAAAATTATATATGCTCAATTTGGCAACCATTTCAAAAGTGTTACGTTTTTTTTGAGACACACGGTATAGTTTGAATAGTGCCCTTTTTCTGAACCGTTGCTTTCGTTCCTTTTCAACATTGGAATGTTCTCCTTAACAATTGAAATGTAGAATTGAGGCCCCAAATTTGTTTTAAGGAATTAAAGTTTGATCGGCTGTATCTCTCTTGACTTTTGTCATGGGACAAAATATCGTCTGTTAGTATCATAAGAAAGTATGTTTATTCCTCATAAAATGATAATAATAATAGTTCGTCCTTATATAGCGCATTAAGGACCGCAGGCCCTCTCAATGCGCTTTACAGATATATATTATTACCCCGGTCATCGGACTCATGCTTACCCGCACACAAGGTATGCACATTCTCCACTCCCTGGGGAGCATTCCAGCCAGTCGCCATTTTACAAGCGCCATTGCTAATCAAACCACATTGGCTTTCGCATCCTACCGGGTACCCATGTAACACCTGGGTGGAGAGTGGCAAATGCAGATCAATGTCTTGCCAAAGGACATTAGTGCCGCGGTGGGACTTGAACCGAGGACCTTGTGATCCACAGTCCGCAGACATATCCACTCGACCACGACACCCATATTTGTTGTGATTCTGCAGCCATGGAGCGAGCAGCAGTATATCGGAATAAGGGGAAGGTCAAGAGTGAAAGTTGGAAAATGAAGTGGTAAGCACTGGTCAATACAGCAGCCATTAACTCTTCAAAGAAAGAAGAAAGCGTAGCCGAACAAAAGCAGAGCATTTAAAAATTATTCACTTTTGACCTTGCCCCTTATTGTGATGTAGAGCACATTTCATGACATAAAAACATAATAAACATATCCGTGATTATGCCAGTACTAAAGAGATATAATCGACCAAAGGTGAGTTTCTATTTTTGAGGGATTCATACTGGTTGTTTACCATGGTAAGTCACGGTAAACTGGGTGTAATCAATACATGTTTTTTTTTAAAAAGAGCGACGTTTTGATTCGTAATCGTATATAATCATGGTATTGAACAAGAAACTGTTGTTGATGTGCTGAAAAGAGCAGGAATTTATATTTCTTGCATCCTTCTGTGCTCATGAATAGAATCAACGATCAATGCATTGTGAAAGAAACGGTGTTGAACCGACCAGGAAAGCATGCCTATTTGGTATTGCCCTCGTTGCGACCGACCCCAAAAATCTGGTATTATATAAATGTGTATTGAAGCATTGAAGAGGGACCCCAAAAACAAACAAAAAGTGTTTTGTGTAAAGATTTCCGACCGACTGACACATGTTTTGGCACCTAAAGGACAATACATCTTTTTGTAAGGCCTAAGTATTGGTCTGTATTGCAAGGTTCTGGAATCATCAAAATTATAAGATATTTGGCCCAGTCTGTAAAGTTACAACTTTACAAGCACTGTACACAGAAAGATATGGGCCTACACGAATATGTGGAGAAAAATCAGTTCCGATTGTTATGCCACATGTTTGTTTAAGGAGGCACAATCGTCACCATCATCATCATCTCTCCCCCCCCCCCCCCATCCTCTCTCTCACTCTCTCCAAAATCGTTTTGAGCGTACATTATTTTGTTTCCATATTGGCTAGAGTGTTGGGAGAATTTGAAAACTATGTAGGCCTGATAACGCAAAAATAAATAATGAATAAAGTTCACTGCATGTGCAATGCGCTAGCTGGGGGAAGTAATCACAACAACTGGCCGATGGTGATACTAGTAATGCAGAAGTTTTTTTAGTATAAAGCGTTTTAGCCATAGAGATAAATTGTGTATCTCTATGATTTTAGCTACATTGTCCTATGCACATAAGGTCCGTTCGCACATAACAATTAGTGCGATTTGGATCGCGATGCAAAGTTTTTTTTTGCGGGGCGACCATTCACACACAGGGAGAATTCTCGCTCGACGGCAAGAACGTTCGATCTCGACGATGTATGAGCGCTTGGAATCCTGTGATTATAAATAGATGTTGATTCTCAATACCATTCACACACACACACACAGTGCCCCGGTAAACTATCGCGATTATTCTGAAAATTAACGAATTGGATCGCTAATATAAGTGAAATTATTCTGTCCACAGTCCACACACGCAAAAAAATAAAGAAGATTGTTGAACCTCACTATCTTCTATAATATAGACCTGTGTGAATGCATCTAGTGTAAATCTCTTAAATATAAAAATGATGAAGTTGTGAATAGTAGGCCTATTCTGCCAAGTTTCCTTGGGATTTTTGCCATTATTAATTGTGCACGACCTATATAACAGCATGCCTTTTAAACCAGGGGCGGATCCAACTGGCGGCAGGGGAGGGGGCCAAATAGAGGGCCCAAATCCCTGAGAAAATGTTTAGCGGCGAGTCAACCTACGGCAAAAGCGGGGGGGGGGGGGGGGAGGAGCACCCCATTTTTTTTCAAAAACTCGTGAGGAAATATTTAGCGCCGAATCACCTCGTGAGAAAATATTTGGCGCCGAACCCCCCCCCCCCCCCCTTTGCGCCAGGGGGAGGGGGTCCGTCTTCTTTTTTTATTTAAAAAAAGGTTAAATTTACCCGTTTGTTATTTTGGTCAAGGGAGCCCCCCCCCCCCCCCCCCCCCCCTCTCTATCCGCCACTGGCCGTAACAAAACCTGAAAGGCTAAATGGCGAACTGTACTGTTCCCATAGTGATCCCATTAGGCCCGAGTCGAAAGTCGAAACGGGTCCCTGACCCGGTTTAATGTCATCGCCTTTCGGGTTTCATCACATTAAGGCCCCATTGATTCCTGCTTTTGTATTTGTTTTGAAATTTAAGAATCTCCTATCGATACTAAATTATAGGCAAATTATCGGCAATTTTGCAGAACGAGGGATTTCTCGTTATGTGTGGAATCAGCTGGACAACATTCTCTTTTCCGATTTTTCATAATCAATTTATCAATTTCTTTGTGTTAATCTTTCTTTCTCTATTCCTTTCTTTGTTCAATTCACTTGTTCATTCGTTTATTCATTCGTTTTATTCTTTGCTAGTCTTTGTGATAATGATAAAATAGCATGGTCTCAAAATCAAATTTCTTTTCATGGTATTCTTTGAATTGCTTGTTCTACAGTGAAAAAATAGATCACGGTGTGATTCAAGATACAAATGCTAAAACAGCTGTATTATATAGAGAGACTATAGCCTGCCCTTCCGTAGACTCCTAAAAGTCCCCAATACTGTATAAAAATAATCATATACGATTAAAAACAAAACTCTAAACGTGGTAAACAAACTGAAATCAACTTAATTAACATTGTAAGGAACGTATACACTAAACATTAATTTTAAAATTCTAAACAGTTCGTATTTTTAAATACGAATACGATTCGATTCGATTTTAGTTTCATTTCATCCTTTACATTCAATATTCTAGGCAAGAGAATAGATACAAAATCATTCGAACACTCGACATAAACAGAAAGAAAAAGAGAAAGAGGGGCAAATATCAGACCTCTGAATATTATAAAAGAAAAATATGTAGGTTTGTTTCGAAAGCTTGGAAGGTATAATTAGATGTTATGACGCTTCTCTGCGATAGAGTGGTCTATTGGACTATTACATATATCTTATTGACGAACATTACGAAACTAATGTCATTTTCATTTTAAAAGAGGTGTGTGTTTGTTTTTTCCGACAAGCAAACTTCACAGAACATGGAAGTCTGTAGACCATGAGATTATCGAATAGCAAACTGATAGTAATTGTTGATATTCTGATAAGACAGTGATTACATTCATTACACAAGCTGTCTGAAGTTTTGAAGCTCAAGTATTTCTGGCAAGCCGTCAAAAAAAATCAAATAAATCATTCAATTCTAAAGAATAAATGTAAGAAAGACGCTTAGATTTTGAATGAATAGGGTATGGGGTTATACTTATTTAAGAATAAAAATCGATATCAAACCAAGTGAGTTTCCCTTATTTGATATTTAAAATTTGTATAAGAACTATTAAGGTAGGCTGATTGTTACGATTTGATTTCAAATAATTATTTTGAAAATAGCGAAAGGACGTTTAATTTCACTTATCACACTATCAACAAATTTACATAAACAATTCAAAAACTTACATTTCACTTGCGAGTAATAAACCTATGTTATCATTTTTTTAAAGGGAGGGGGTATGCATCCATACCAGGCGCAAATGATTCAAGATTGGATGAAAACACCTTCAAAACCAAGTCAACAACATCAACAACAACACTTTGCCAATCAAAATAGATGTCAATTAAAACCTTTGTTGTCAAAATCTGTCACATTTTGACAGTTACTTTCACTATCTTTGACTATTTACATGTAAAGACCAGCTTGCAAGGAGACAGTACGTAAGAACAAGGGGCGGTGATGGGAGTCGGGGCGTCGCCAGATTTAGGGTGACCCCCCCCCCCCCCTTATATAAGGGTGCACACTCCACCTGTAAAGGGTGATACTGCAATTTCAAATTCTCCGAGCATTATTGGCAAATAAACTAACGACAACCCCCACCATGTTTTTTTCTTCTTCGGGGGGGGGGGGGGGGGGGTATTGGGGTGAAAAAGGCGTCGCTGGGGTAGAGCCAAGAGGGAGACAATCAATTTATAATTTATATCGGTAAATTCGTTTTTGTCCTTATTGGCAAATCCAAATGTTGGGAGAAAATGTCAAATTTAAAAAGATCCAGTCTTCTTGTTGTTGTTTCCCTATTTTGTTTAAATCGCTGACTTGTCTGAAAATTTGATTCAACGACATGTGCCCCCCCCCCCCACCGCTTCAAATGTGTACAGCAACGAAACTGGATTAAGGCCATTGATATTGGATACAATATATTCCTTTAGAATAAACTGTTCAAATACACGCTATGAATAAATCGTTCAAATAAATATTGGTAGCGTGACATGGATTAACCGTGACATGGATTGATGATATCAATTATCAAGTAATGATTAATATGTCTACTGAGAAGTGAGAAGCTAGTTAGAACAGCTGACAGAACACGTGTCTCAACTCTCAACACTTATCACGAAAAGCATCCGACATCATTGTTGTACCTATAGAGTAGCAGTGCTTGTGAGCCATTATATCTACAGTCCCTTCCTCTCTATCCATTTATCCCGATTCCTTTCAAACTTCGTATTCATACTCTCAAGCCGAGTCTAGAATACTAGATAGATATACTTAGTCCAAGATATGCTCTTACAGTGATGGATGAGTTCTTGGAAGAGGTGCACAATTATTTGTGAGCGTTAATTGCATCATGCAAGTGTGGAAGAACATCAGATAAAAATGTTCACTGAAAAGCATGGCTCTTCAAATGCCTTAATATTCTAAATATGGCATGGAACATCATACAAATCGGGACGGATTTTTACGCCATATGTTCGTGTAGTCCCATATACATCTTGCTGTGTACAGTGCTTGTGACTTTACCACGACTGGGCCAAATGATTTCGATGACTCCAGAACCTTGCAATACACACCAATACTTATATTATGCTAGATGATCAACCTTTTCTGATCGATTCCACACCGTTTCTTTCAGTTTCACAATGCAATTGCATGACCAGGGGGGTGTTTCATAAATATCCAAAGTCGAACTTAACTCTAAGTTAGACTTAAAACTTATGGAGAGCCATTTGTAGCCTTATAATGAAATATATTCAAATGCGAAAATTCAAGTATTTTAGACTTTTCATAAATTCCACATCAAGAACATGAAATCTCCCATGATAATAGAAAACATGAATGATTTGAATCAACATTTTATGCCTTTTAAAATGGTTTTAACAAAATACTTTCAAGGATGCTAATGGCTTTCCATAATTGTAAAGTCCAACTTAGAGATAAGTTCAACTTAGGATCTTTGTGAAACACCCCCCAGAACTCAATTATGTTAATCTGCGACGTACTAGTATTATCATACCATACGGGCGTTAATTAAAATATTATCTTTCTAATAAGATCGCAGTTCAAGTTTTAGTTTTGTTTTTGCTGGTATTGTTGGTCCAGTATTATTTTGTACTTTGTTACTTTGTATTGCCTCGCCTGTTTAGTCATTCTGAGATGTGCAGTGAACCAGTCTTGATTGACTCACCACAGCTCTCAGTGAGAGAGAGAGAGAGAGTCTGCTGTTTCAGCACATTTCGTAACATGTTTTGTTAAGCTATAATTGGTCACGTTTTGCAACTTACATCAATAAAAATATAAAAATATTACAATTCTTATAAAAACATCAGAAAATTAAAAAAATTCAATTTTATATCAGACCTGCCAACCTCTGGAGTTCAAAAACTGTATTCTTTAATCCCAAAAGTTGTATTTTGCTGACAAAAGTTGTATTCTTAAAAATAAACATGGACTGTTACGCGGATCAATGCCTCTTACAGTTCCTACATACAGGACAAATTTTTGGTATGGATCATTGGTTGAATATGCATGATTTTGTCACGACTGGTGTGTTCGATGAACCCATGAACATCCCCAAATTGCCGATGTGAGATGCTTAATAGGACAGAATGGGCATTTTGCCATTGAAAATGGCACACACACACACAAAATACCAACATCAACAAAAATTATTTAAAAAAAAAAAAAAAAAAAAAAAAAAAAATCATTTTTTTTTGTTTTTTGAAAATCGTATTTTAATGAGGAAAATCGTACTGTCGTATTTGCTTCTAAAATCGTACTAAATACGACTAAATCGTACTGGTTGGCAGGTCTGTTATATGCGTGTGTATAGCGTCGTGAGCGCGATGTTTAACGTCATAATATTATTACCCCCGATGTTTGTGTTGTAAATTGTATCATAAAGTCATTTAAGACACATTTTCCCCCAAAAATGTGTTTGAAGACATGTATTGATTTATTATTTATTATAAAGAATATACAATTTGGGTTTTCTGTTGCAGTACGCAGAAAACCTTAATTTTGTATTCTTTCAACAATATTCGTCTATTCGACTTCAAACACATTTGCTTTGAAAATCCTTGCACAAAATGTGTCTGAAATGACATCCTCTTTCACATTATGACACAGTTTAAGTGAGATTTTGCCATCAAATTTGTTGGGCTCCCACCACTTTAGAGGGGGCTTTAATCTCTGAAATATATATATACACACATGTATATGTATTTGTGAGTGTGTGTGTATAAATATATTTATTAATCTAAATATAAACCACTTCTACATACCAAGTCAGGTTAATACTTGATATGGTTTCGGAGTGAAGGCTATATGTTGTTTTTAATCTACCATATCCTTGTTATTATAGGCCTACGACAACATCAGTTTTATTTCTATTTTCTCGCTTCTGATCTTCTACGTTTCTTTTGTTGTTATCTATAGTATGGCATATATTATAAATGATAATAATAACAATCTGGATTTACATAGCGCGTTATACGAAATACCGTCTCTAAGCGCATACCAGATAGTATTACCCTGGTCATTACCCCTGTCATATGATTCATTCACGCACAGTGTGCACCATCTCCACTCCGCGGGGAGTATTCCTACCATCAATTATGGTCACCGTGAGGGCATATGGCAATTACTCACACAAACGTATAAACTATAAAACTGCATTTATTGCCGAAGAAAAGCCATCAATCGAATCATCATGTCCTAAACCGAATTCGAAGAAAGTGAAAATGACGGTTACGTAATCAATTCTTGCGCCAGTGTTAGATATCAAATACAAATAAAGGTAATCAGTCTCCATAACCAAATATGATTCTTGCGTAATATCTTTTATCATACTCGTATTTATGCCATATTTTTCTATCCACGTAATTTTCAGCCATCTACATCACAGATCTATATATCTATATCAGAGTTCCATTGAAAACAACGTACCCATGGTTTCAAACTGATGATTTATTGTCATTTGAAATCTGTGTCAAATATCATCTGGGCTTCCATTTCAGGGTTCAAGAAAATCGCAAGTCAGCATTTTTAGTGCCGTAAATTTACTGTTTATTACTTTATTTACAATGTAATCTAATCTAAATTGGAGGGTAAAACAGATTATATAGGATAACATCTTCGGTTGATCTAACGATGTCATTAGTCCATAGACATTAGAGATTATTCCAACTTCCAAGGTAGTCAAATAGTCAATAGAATGGACTATTTATTTAATACTTGCTGACATCTTGATAAACAATGCGAAGTTTAATGTTTAGCCATGTTCTAATCTGATCAGTGCAATACAATTAGCAGAAATCAGTTAAAAAGAAGCTTATCGATACCTCGAAAATCTCTGCTCAGTTAATGAGGCAATATAATTTAAAATTGTGAGCTATACAGAGAATGCTAAATGGAGGGCGGGCCTATAATATTGCATAATAGGGGTCCATCGGGCATTACCATTTGTAGGGCGCAATTCAAGGAGGACAAGGAATAATTGGACAAACAAAAGATAGAAATTAAAGATAGAGACGAAAAGAAGAACAATCTTCTTTCTTCTTCTTGTTGTGCTGATGTTTTGATTTTGCAGAAATCCTGATTTTATTTCACTTTGTTCTATAAAATCAGGCAGCCCGGACTCCTCGAAATATCACAATCTTACGTGCTGTGAGACTATAGCAATAATGCAGGCCTGCGTCATCAAAATTCTCAATTGTTTAAGTATAAATTCTAACACTATTTTAAACCATGGAGTCATGGACCTACTAGTACGAACCAATCATGCATATTTAGTAAATGGAAAAGGCTTGTTTCTGTTTATTACAAAACTGAGAGCAAGGAATTACCCCTAGACAATCACCACCGGAAATAATCCCCCCCCCCCCCCCCGAGGACAATTATCCCCCATGGACAAAAGGCAAACCTAAGACAATTGCCAAGACAATATATATGCGACTCCCCAAACTGACAAAAGATTATAGATCTAGCTAGCTACGTGTACTCGATGTACATGCAATTTAGCCGACAGTGCAGCGTTTCATGAAACGGTCAAATAAATTAACCTACATCCCATTGAAATGCATATTAAACTTACTGGTAATACACGCATTTCAATGGGATGTCGGTGAACTTGTACTTCTGACGGTTTCGTTTCCCCGCTTTATGATTTTACCGAGTAGACTACAATACATTGTCAATATTATCTTCTTGTCTGAATGAAACCGTTTTCAAATGACCATTTCAGAAACGCACGAGTCTCACAATTCCGACCATTCATTGATTTCATTCACTCGTAAAGCAGCATGGCTTTCATAACAGCCACGCGCTTTCAAATCTTCGAAATGAAGCATCTCCGTAATACATCCAACTAGACATGAACTTGATGACGGAATATATTCACGGAGACTCCGTATATTATTACAACATAGTTGGATGATGACGCATATATACATGTAGACTATGTGACTCTTCGATCTTCCCGTTCCTTACCACCCATCCCATTCTCCGTGTTATTTTTCCCAAGCTGTTAATTACACTGATAATTAAAGATCGTCGTAAATTAAGCACGTGCACGAAAGAGAAATAATAATTTCCTCATCACGAAGGTTCAGCGTGTTTATAAAACCACGTGGAAATACAGGAGAAGTGAGTGTAAAAATTCCTTTGTCATATACCTTCCGCAATATCTTCAGCAATTGGCTATTTTCATTTCTATCTCTTTCTCTTCCACTCTCACTCTGTATAGCTCTCTCTTGCATCGCCGCTCATTGGTGCTAGTATTAATAGTATGTGAAAGATGTACTGTGTTTACAAAGGATGACATTCTAATCGAACTTACCCTTTGTTCTGTCCTCTGAGATAAAAAATTATGAGAATATCTTCTGCTTGAATCGTGCCAACCCGTCTGTGGAAGATGTTGTTACCAGCTAGCTATAGCAGTAGATAGGCTCGGTCTCATATTATAGTCTATTGTCGAATCGAAAGTGCGATATATGACGTGCACGTACACAGCCTAGCACATTACAAGAAATGTGATTTCACAAGTTCATACAGCATGCTTGCAGCGCACACTGGCATGCGGCTCATACGTACATACACACAATTGAAAGCACAGTAAAAAAAATATATAATATAAAAAACGTGTGTGAAATACCCCGCGATACACACAAATTCATGGACGTCATCGGTGATGTAGGATTCGACACGGATGTGGAACCTCCAAAATGTATTGTATTGTGTGTGCGTGTCGTCGCGATGCAGTCTTACTTATCGAGATTGTGTGTGAGCATTCATTGAATTTGAGCATGCACGGTGGAAAATAACTCCGCACGGTGGAAAATAACTCCGCGCGGCGCGGTGTTTACATATAGACCAAAGAATACCTCCTTGCATAGACTTTCTTTGGCTTCTCCACCTCCGTACGAACCGGGCGTCCAAGACAAAAGACTCAATAACGAAAAGGCATCTCGCATTGGAACTGAAAGGCACGACCACGGAAATCTTCAATGTTCCAGCAATCTGAGTGATAGAAAGCTGCTCGTCATTCAACATCAACGCACTCGGGGTTCACATAAATTTTAAAGAAAAATTATCAGAAATATATATTGTTCAGCGAACTCTAGAGCCTATACTATTGCAGGCCTTATCAATAGAAGGCCAACACCTCCCTGAGAAGGCTTTATAACGTTACTATGTACCGTTATTGATCAAAGTAATTTGATCGATTTACAGCCACAGGTTGGACATCGGCGGGAACCCGTCCATTGAAGAAGTATAGGGGTTTACATCAGGTAGGTGTATTGTGTAGGGAGGGGGAAACCCGGGGGGCGGGGGGGGGGGACGATCGAGGTCATCGATTTGTACACCGCGCCTTCAATTCAATTGGTCTCGCCTTAAATTATAAGTTGTGAGTTAAGTCACCTTCAGTGTCAATATATTATAATCATGTAGGTTTCGATGTTTCCGGAATATCCATCCCTCTTTGCTGTTTTTATCGTAATTAATTCATAGAACACAAAGAGAGAAATTGAATGTATCATATTGATCGAGCCGCCTCTTCTCTAATACCACCATCGTTTGTAGTAACCAGTGGCGGATCCAGGGTGGGGGCTTGGGTGCATGGGCCCCCACACCTGGCAAAAAAAGTAAAAACAATGAAGAAAGTAACCACAATTTAACTTTTTTTTGGGGGGGCTCACTGTGGGGGGGGGGGGGGGTGTTGAGTAAAAAACTCCCCCCCCCCGTTGATCAAAAATATGTAGTACTCATTTATTACCCCCCCCCCCACACACACACACACACACACACACACACACACACTTATGCGCTTGAAAACCTGCAGAGGACAAATTAAGAGTTTCGGGTTTGGGGTTGAAAGAGAAATTCACCTTTTTTCATAATTTAGGTCATTAGCAAACAAAGCATAATTTTTTATTTTTGGGGGATAAAAAACACACAACTATTCCTTATCATCTCTCTCTCTCTCTCTCTCCCTCTCTCCCTCCCTCCCTCTCTCTCTCTCTCTCTCCCACTCTCTTAAATTCTTCATCTCCAAAACACTTTGGGTATATAAACGTCACAGAAATAAATTACTTGACAAAATAATTTACGGCAGAAAGAGGATTATTTTATAAAACATTTAAAGATAGGCCTACTATGTCCCATTTGCAGGCCAAAAAATGAAGGTTAAATTCCAACGGGATTGTGAAATAATACTAATTAAGAACTTCCCTCAAAACGAAAGGGCTTGAAAATGTCTTTAACAGTGGGAAAATAACGACCATTGGTTGTCGAATCGACTTTAGTGATTGCAATAATAATAATAATAATAATATGTCTTGTTTAACCAGGGTAGCCTCATCAGTATTCATACTGTTCTCCCTGAAGGCCCTGCAATCACTAAATTAATAGTCTGATTTTCAGACCCTTGTACCGAATGGTCGTATATACGTTTTGTGCTGCGCAAAGATTCAATCACTTTAATTATGGCCACTATATTATACAAGAATTTAGTTATTGATGTAGAAAAATGCTCATAATGCCCTTTACAGCTAAATTTATGTATGTTATTACCACAGGAAAAAAGAAAGTCAGTCCGACTCTCAAAAGGGTCTCACAGTGAAGTCTAGATCCAAACTGTATGTTAGGTCTATTTTTAGAAATAGAGAATTAACATATTACATTGTGTGTCGTCATTATAGCTCAATCGTGCGAGCAATAAAAGAAATAAACGAACGAAATAATCAGCACTAGTTTTCATGCATGGTCTTTACTTTCATAATATATGCAGCTCGCTTAAAATATCCGCACATTAAATAGGCTTCTTTTTCATTTTCTAACGAGAAGCACCTCAATAATTATTATTATGATCACTGAAGCTAAGGACGAATTTGTATAATCACTATGAACATGACTGACAAAGAAAGCGGACAAAATATACAGTTCCTCAGGTAGACGAAGGAACATCCCTTCACTGCTATTATTTTAAAATGTGTACAACAGGTGAATATGCATGTGGCACCTGTTCTACACATTCTTACATAATATTAGTGAAGGGATGTTCCTTTGTCTACATGAGGAACTGTATATTTTGTCCGCTTTCTTTGTCAGTCATGTTCATAGTGAATGTTAGTATGTAGATGGCGCTCTGCTTGAGCCCATGCATGGTTGAGATCTCACATTAGAACTCCACGAGAAGATTCAATATACACTGTTGGTCATAGTGGTGTAATTATTATTTTTACCCCAATTTATGGAATGATTTTGACAATAATTTATTCCTAATAGATCTAGATAATAGTATACATTCTCAGATTTTATTGAATTATAATTTGTGAGTGTTTATTTTGCTTGACTACTAAAGCATGTGTGCGCTTACTATGCTAATCAACTGGGAGACCTACGTCATTACGTCATTACTGACAGTAATGAGGATTAATGCCCCACAAAAGGGCACTTATAAGTTATATAGCACATCGACACGGTTTTGATCCTGGGACCTCACAGTAACGAGGCCATTGCTTAAGCTATGGTCACAAATCAGAGCAGCGACCGACCGATCAGTAGCCTGCTCGGTCGCTGCTGGAATTAAGCATCGCCCAGCAATTAGGTCGGAGCCCGTGCGGCGACCGCCCAGGCACCGAGCGTATTTTGGACGGCGAGTGAAAAATGAGCAGGCGCCGCCCAAATTTTAACTCCGCGCTAAAACTTCAGCGGCGACCGAGCGATGCCTAAAAACGAGCTGTGCCTGGGCGGCAGCCGCTCGGTGGCCGGGCAGCCGCCGGGCAGAATTGGTTAAAAACTCGCAGCTCGGCCGCCGAGCAGGCTACTTTTGGGTAATGTGACTATAGCATTAGCCACTGAATCATGACTGTACTAACCCTCAGTAACATCTAACAAATCCTGAAAAAAAATCTGAAGCCATTGTTATACTTTCTTTGCTCCAGTGATCTCGAGGCAGCAGACAGCAATATAGTAAATAAGTCCACAGGAGTGGTTGTTAAAGGTAAAGACCAGTATTGGAAACGCCCCAATTTCAAAAAATGAAATGGAAGCTCTCATTACCAATCATGTGAAAGAATATGTTTTGACTAATACATGATGATAAAAAAATTGCCGGGAAACCGCCTACTAATTCATATATTTGGTAAATTTGTTTCTCTCATGGTCGTGTGAGAGATATAGGGTAGTCCCATATACATCTTTCTGTGTATAGTGCTTGTAACTTTACGAAGAATGGGCCAAATTTCTTATCATTTTGATGATTCCAGAACCTTGCAGATGCTAGATGCTAGATGATCAACCTTTTCTGATCGATTCCACAACGTTTCTTTCACAATGCAATCGCATGACCATTACTGGTCTTTACCTTTAAAGCATAAAACTCATATTCTCTTCTACGGACGATTTATTTAACAGCGGGTTTTCTTGGAAACCAATTTATCCAGGGTCCGCCTTTTAGGTCCCCTGGATAGCCAATGTGAGCGATAAAAACTCTAATCGATCCCTTGAAAGTTGAAATTTTAATCGCACTGCATGCCCCCGCACTGTTTGCTCCTTTCAAAGAGCACAAAAAGCCCTCAGATTTAACATTCCATCTCATTCAGTAATAGTAGACAACTAGACACGCCCTATGTACCGGAAACAAGAAATATTGTATGAAATGTTACTTATTATATCCCTTTTATTGTACTAACCCTCTAACATGCAAAAAATCCTGAAAAAAAAAATTCTCAAGCCACAAAGATATTTATGGTTTTCTTTGAAGGCATCACTGTGCAACACCCTCTAACAGAAAATTCTCCCAACCATATTTGAATTTTCCCAACCGTTTTTCCATGAAAATTAGACATAAAGACTAGTTTTTTTAAAATCTTTCAACACTTAAATGTCTGGAATGGCATATATAGCCAATTCATTGCTTTGTGACGATTTAAATTCACCTGAAATGTAATTAAATTGATTATTGATGAATTGATGAATTGATGAATTAAGGAATCGATCAGATCAGTTTTTCCAAATTGTTATCATTGATAATGATCTGTTTTCACTCAAACTTTCAGATTATCTTTAATTATACTAATAGCATTGAAATCACTATACCTAGTCACCATTTTAATTAACAATGTTACCAAGTCCCTTTAAACGGAATATATCACGATTATGCTATATATCCCCCCCCCCCCCCGCTTATTCACCGGCTGGCTGTTTCGCGCCGCTCAATATTTTCTCACGAATTGGGCCCTCTCTTTGGCCCCCTCCCCTGCCGCCGGGTGGATCCGCGCCTGCTTAGGGACGTAGGTCCCCTAGTTGATATAGAAGCACACACATGTTTTAGCGGTCACACAAAACAAACACTGGCAAACTATTATTCAATCAAATCTGAGAATGTATACTATTCATTGGATCTATTGGGACTAATCATTATCAAAAAAATCCATAAATTGGGGTAAAAAAATGATTATTCCACCTTTATGACCAACAGTGTATTACAAATTCAAAACAAATAGTTTTCGATACATGCCGAATTTTCCGGGAAATGTCAAAAGTTAACTAAACAACGATTGGCCGCTGAATTGGCTAAGATCAGTCATTTTGGCTTCCCGTTAAAGAAAAATCGAAAACACACTTACATCCCATCACAAATACAATGATTTCTTTGCTATATAGAACGAATATAATATATGAAGACATACAATTATGTCAAGTTTATATTATTAAACTTTGACAGATGCAACAAAAATCAATTTATATTGTAGAACATGTTGATGCCGCCATGAACGGACGTGCACGATTTTAGCTCTGATTGTTATCAGATTTTGTGTAGAAATACAGCAGTAAAATCAATTTACTCATCGTTGCCTTTATCTTCCGTGGTCTTTGTGGATATATTTGCATTCTTACCAGGATATTGAATCTTCTTCAGAGATATTTGATTGGTAATCAGTGTTCGACCTTGTGATATATATATGCCTTGTGAAAAGCCCATCATGACGAGGAGCAAACGCGGTGCCGATGATCTCGCGAGAGACAATACAATAATTGTATGAGAAGAAGTGCAGAAAGCTCTTGAGGCAAGCGAAATCATTGATATGCTTGTAAGTAAAATAAAAACTCTTCTCATTGAGGAACTAACCACTGTTATTACTCAAAAAGTCGGTGAAAACTTAAGAGAGACTTTTGAGTTTGAGTTGACGACAAGAGATGAGAGGATTACAAGAATGGAAAAGGAAATTGAACAAATGAGAGGGCAACAAGATGAAGCAGAACAATATTCGAGGAGGAATTGCCTTGTTTTTCATGGTCTGAAAGAGAATGAAGATGAAAATACAAATGAAATTGTGAAAGGAGTCTGTGAGAAAAGTCTTAGCATAAATCTACAAAATGGCGACATCGACAGGACGCATCGACTCGGCGCGAAAAGGGGCAGGTCACGTGGTATAATCATACGGTTCACCAACTATGACGCCAGAAACCGTGTGTATCAATCCCGGAAACTACTGAGAGATCTACCAGGAGATCCCATCTTCATTCAGGAGAGTTTAACCCGGTCAAGATCTGAACTTTTCAAGGAAATCAAGTCAAATCACAAAAGCAAATTCAAAAGCATCTGGACCCAAGATGGACGCATACGTGTATTAACCAACGGAGGTCATCGCCTTACTTTGACAAAGAAGTCTCATATCGTCAAACTTCAGTCTGCGGATTAACGTTACCATTGGTACAAATAAAGCCATGAAGATTCCGTGACGCAGCCTTTGGAAGAGACGTGAACACAAATTGGTTGCTTTTATTCATGTTCATGTTACTGTAATTGTCTGTTTTCTGCCTTTGGGGCTTTCGAGAATGAAATCACTGATCACTTAATGTGGAATTCAGTGGTTACAGCTTATTGACTTGACGGATTAACGTTACAATTAGTGCTTGCAAGATTCCTTGACTTAGTGCCTGTGTATAGACGTGAACACTAATTGGTTGCTCTCTATTCATTATGTACATGGTTATATATGTTGCTTTAATTGTACCTTTTCTGCTTTTTTAAGCTTTTCAGCTCATTGACTTATTTTTTAACCCTTGGGTCATTGCAAGTGAAGTCAAGTGAACTTTGAAAGTATCTAACACTGTATATCCATTGTTGTTGTATTGAATGACCGTGTCAATCGACTGTGACCCATTAACGCTTTCAAGTTGAGTAAGCAATTTACATAGAATATCAACTCCGCTGTATTTACTACACTTCTGATCTTTTCGATTTATTTTCAAAACAAGCTTCTTATTGACGTACGTTATATGATATAGTTTTATTGAGTAGTATTCTATTCTATATGCATGTGTTGATGCATTTTTGTATTCAATCTATATTTATTCTTGCATTTACTGTTTAAATTGTATTTAATTTTTTGTTGTTTTGTTTTAGTTATTATCAAGTTGTTTTGAATTAGTTTTATAGGTTAATGGTAAAGCTGTTCCCTTGTGTTAGTTGTTTCAAAAATGTAAACAATAACCAAAGGGCATTACAATGTACAAATTGCAATAAATGGGTCCACATACGTTGTACTGATATCGGTATTAAATCATATGATGATCCAACCCAACATTTCTTTAATTGGCAATGTTCGAAATGTCTTTTTAGATACTTACCCTTTCCTGATCTTAACTATGATTTTATAATTGATGATCAAGGTGATACGAATAACTGTAATCCAAAACGTTTGATGGAAACAACAAATCTTTCACATATTGATTGTTTGAAAAGCAAAGGCCCCAAATTTGCACATCTAAATATTCGTAGCCTTCTCCGTAATATAGATGAAATCAATTCATTTTTACAGAGCAATGAAATTCATATTCTAGCATTAAATGAAACTTTTTTGGATGAATCTATTTTCGACAGTGAACTTAATATCGATCATTTTAACCTTATTCGTAAAGATAGAAACAGACACGGCGGTGGAGTGGCCGTGTATGTACATAGTTCGTTGTCTTTTGAAGTTATCAAATA
>JAVYIG010018485.1:0-19465 GCA_035222895.1 Strongylocentrotus droebachiensis | reverse complement strand
AACCTTTTTCCTTGTATCGAATGGAAACTGAACATCACCTTGCGACTCAGAAAACGGACAAAACTTCATCAATGCATCTAACTAGACTTCACAGAGTCAACTATGTACATAGGTGGAAGTGAGAGAGTTGTTAGGAGTAGAAAGACCAGCTGCGCTAGAGGGTCATCCAAATCTTCAATGAGAAATGCAGGGAAACAATGAAGATGTGCAGAGTAATTTATAAGGAATATGAACAAATCTTTCAGGTTGGTAGATTACCAGAAGGAATCCCATTTCAAAAGCCATCATATGGAAGGAATACTTTCTTTAAAATCCTGAATTGCAAGGCCTAGTACAGAGATGCCAACTGTTCATTTTTTGCTGTATTTGTACCGTTTTGCTATGAATACGGCAGTACGTTTTTTGTATTTTTTGTTCCGTTTTTTAATTTTTATTTGCCCTGCGCTATGTATCACATATGTGCCCAGGCCTAACGCTGTACCATATGCACGCCGAATGGCCATGCATTGTACGTTCTAAAAAGATGATTTCACTGCAGGATGCGAGCTGTGTATTTCTGAATTCAACATTTCACACAGAGGTGCGGACGATATACAAGCACACTTGCAACGGAAAAAGCATGTCAGCTTGGCTTCAAGTGCTGCAAGTTGTCAGGATCTTGGACAATTGTTCAAAAAGAGGAGATATCATAAACATCTCAAGTAAGCAAAGCATGCATAAAAGCAAAGAATGCATATAATTATATAAGATGTATTGCTAATCAGGATTTAGGAGGCCTGCATCTACTGCTGAATTGCAATTATACTGATGATGCATTATATCTTTTAAAACTTAGAAATGTGCCACACTTTAACATTGAAATATTACATGCATGGTACCTCATACACATCAGTTGAAAGTAAGGCACATACAAATGTTGACGAAAAGACTAGACTAAAAATAAATGAACTTTTGAAAATACAAATGTGAATTTTCCTGTAAATTTGCTCACATTGTAGCTATATCTGGAAAAATATGTTTATTATTGATGTTCCATTCTTGTGCAGAATTGTTTGTGAAATTATGTTATTGTTGAATATTGAATGAACACCTCATTAGAGGAAAAGAGAGAAAGAAAAAAAAAACTGCGGTTATTTCTAACAATGGATACATTACAGATGCCCCAGGCCTGAAGCTGGAGATCATGGACACATGGCTAGCATGGTCATGGAGATACTTGTGGACATGCTGTGAATGAAAAGGCAGCAAGAGATGCACTGGAGACAGCCTTCAAAGAACGAGTGGGAGATATCATAAATATCAGGAAATCAAAGCCCCAATGTCATGACACTGTCATGTTATCATGCATCCATATCAGATGACTACTCATGGTACAATGCAAGAAACTTCCAGAAAGGAACTCATGACAAGGACCAATAACAAGTGGGCAAGAGTGACAAGTTTTTTTTTTAAACTTCCCAAGGATTCGGTTTGTGGAATACACCAGACAAGAACTGAATGCTAGAGAGAGATACAAAAGTGAAGAAATTGGCTGGATAAATGCAGACAATGTGCACTGAACTGCAGAAAGAAGGTTTCAACCTTGTACCCTCATATCAATGGAAACTACACATCATCTTGAGGCTCAGAACGTGGAGAAAAATTCATTAATGCACATTAACTAGACTAGACTAACCCAAAATGTACAAAGGGGGAAGCAAGCGGGTAATGAGAAAGAGGGGAAAGGACATTTCATTTCTCTTTTCGCTGTTGTACCTGTATATTTATCATTTTCTAGATGAATATTGAGTTGAAATAAAAACAATAAGATAAATCAGCATATAACTTGTCTATCTTTTATATAAAAGAATGAATCTTTTAATCATAATAATATTACATGTTCTGAAAACTGTATGGCTATATATGATAAAATAATCTTTAACAGTATTGCTACGAGGTATGTTTGTCATCTGTTATACCATTTTATGACAGAAGTATCCATGATACCTTTCAAGGTGGAGAAAATGAATTGAAGGTTTTCGTGGTTATACCACATGGTGTAACCCTGAAAACTTTACCAACAATTCATATTCTCCATTTAACATAGGGCTTCATTTCTGAAAACATGTTACTTTTTATGTAATCATCCATAGGCCAAACAAATTTGGATATAGGGTTATCTTAACAGTTTGGCAAAAATCAAGACTTCCATGAATGGTAATATCTGACATTTATCCCATGACATAAAATGATAATAACCTGAATTTGATAATAAAATGGTTAAATTCTCTCAGCTAATTAACCCCCCCAAACCCCCCCCCCCAAAAAAAAAGTACATTATAAACAAAAAATATTACTACATGCTTGGTATTTATTTGAATTATTGTGGAATCTCTTTAAAAAAAAAAAAAATCCCAGTCTGTAGTAATGGAGTAAATATTACCACAATATACACAGGCATCCACTGAAAAAGATTCAATATCACAATGTCCAACTTGGAATAGTGACAGCTTTTGCTTTGCTTAAGATACCCCAGTTATAACTGTAAACTAAGCATGTCATGAAAGAAAGTAGATTTAACTGCAAGATCAAAGTAAGATGATGACTGGTTCTGAATAGCCATCACAACAAAAAATAGCTTCACCTTCTCAGAATTGGTCCACTTTCCAATTTCACAACTGCTGTTTTGCCTTGATAAGCTGCTGCCTAAAAGGCTTGCCAGGGCTCACCATCTTTCCAATGAGCCCATCCCACTCTCTTCTATCAATCCATGACTGTCCAACCCTGCAGCCAGAGCTCATGCCATGCTCTCCTTTAATCTGAATCTGATGATCATCCAATGCCAGAGTCACCCATGTCCAATCCAATGCCTGGGCTTTCTAATGTCCATCATGTTCATCACCTAGGTGTGTATCAGTCTGAATCTGATGATAAGCCACTGTCATTCTTTTCATCATCATCGTCCTCATCGCTTCCGTCATCGCTCCCCTCCTTGTCCCAGTCTTTCATTCCCGCCCAAGCATGAAGTCGTCTCGTAACACCCCCCATGATGGCTGATCCCCAGATGATGGTTTCTGAGGAAATAAGGAAACAAAATTAAAAGGTAAAAAAGGAACTAACTTAAAAATTTGATTAGTATTAACAAATAAGCCAAACTACAAGCACCCCTCTTTCATTATTTTTCTCCATGTCCCAGAATTTATAAGAAAATGAAAATTACATATTGTGTATAAACTTTTTCAGCTCCAAAAGCAAACTACACATATGCAAATGCTGGTAAAATGTAATACATTGTTGATGCCTTCCAGTATTCTACTTGGCAGTATGATAATAATAATAATAAGATATTTCTATACCGCAAATGGCAAAATGCCTCAAAGGGGTTAAGAAGGAAAATAGTTGATTAGTAAAGAAAACAGAAATTGCATTACAAATCAATGCCATCTGAGAAAAACAGAACTGAATGTTACTTTTTGACAAGGTATTGAATAGGTTGCATGGAACATAGAGCCAACACAGTGAAGGCTAGCAAGTTCTTTCTCCCATATTCTTTCTCTCATTCTTCTAATTCTGTAAAACTTTAACATGGAAAAGGAAGAAAACTAGTACTACATAGCTGTATCCTCTTTGGATCCATTCTTTGAAAGCAACAGCGTATTCCCGATGGAAAATTAGCTTCATAAAAATCTGGAAAAGCAACTTTGCACCACACTGACATTGCAACAATTTATCAATGATTGAAACTTACCTCTGCTGATGTAATGCTTCCTTTTGCCTTAGATGAAGGGTCCACACTTGAAGGTGCTGGCGTGCCTTTCAACATATCCAAGAAATTTCCCTTTGTTAGTGATGCCTCTACTTTAGCTCTCTTCCGCTGTGAGCCTCCTACTTTTTTCAGCTTATCTTCTCTAGTCTTCTGTTGCTTCTTCACTGCGTTGAAGAGTTGCACCACACCTCTGTAATATGAGGGCAATCAGAAGAATGAAATAATTACAATATGAAGGGATAGACTTTATTCATCTAAATCCGCTGTGTCATTGTTTAATTCATGTTAAAGTAATATAAACTAGATGGAACTTTGACTGCGCGCAGTCGAAAATGATGCCTCCGTCATAGAGCAAGTTTAGAACCCAAACAGAAGAATTTTTTCAAATTCAAGTTTCATTGTAATCCATTAACAGGTTCTCAGAATATCGTGATTACAAGCAATTTCTCATATACATATATGACCCTTTGATCTTTGACCTCATGACCCTATAATCTACTCAGTTCATTGGCTCTGCAAGATGTCCTGAGTTAAATAGTAATCCATCTGTCAGTTCTAATGAGAATGCGTTCATAAGCTATTTTTGCATACATAATGAGCCCATGACATTTGACCTTTCACCTCATGACCCAAGAATCTACTCAGTTCATTGGCTCTGCAAGATACATACATGATCTAAGTTTGGCAGGAATCCATCAATCTGTTCTAATGATAATGCGACCACAAGCTATTTTTGCATACATAATGAGCCGCATGACCTTTGACCTTGACCACGTGACCCCAAAATCTAATCAGTTCATCGGCTCTGCAAGTAACATACATGACCTAAGTTTGGCAGGGATCCATCAATCGGTTCTTGAGATAACGCGATCACGAGCTGTTTTTGCATACATAATGAGCCCTGTGACCTTTGACCTCGTAACCCCAAAATCTAATAAGTTCATTGGCTCTGCAAGATACATACATGACCAAAGTTTGGCAGGAATCCATCAATCGGTTCTTGAGATAACGCGATCACGAGCTGTTTTTGCATACATAATGAGCCCTGTGAACTTTGACCTTTGACCTCGTGACCCCAAAATCTAATCAGTTCATTGGCTGTGCAAGATACATACATGACCAAAGTTTGGCAGGAATCCATCAATCGGTTCTTGAGATAACGCGATCACGAGCTGTTTTTGCATACATAATGAGCCCTGTGACCTTTGACCTTTGACCTCGTGACCCCAAAATCTAATCAGTTCATCGGCTGTGCAAGATACATACATGACCAAAGTTTGGTAGGAATCCATCAATCGGTTCTTCAGATAACGCGATCACGAGAACGGGACGTACGGACGGACGGACGTACGGACGGACGGACGGACAACCCGAAAACATAATGCCTCCGGCTACTTCGTAACGGAGGCATAAAAATCATGGTAAGTTGGCATGTGATCATGAGTAGATTAGGATAAATCATCAGCTTAAAAAGCAAATGGGAAATATCTGCTTCCCTCATTAGGGAGATCTGTAGACAACTTAATTAAGGACGATCAAAGATTTATCTTTTTTCGAATATCACATGTTTTTCAGGAATAGTTATCCACAAACTCTTTTCTAAATTAGGAATTTACACAGTGCAAGACAGCATAAGATTAAAATGACTTACTTTGTAGCTATCCTTTGGAGAGATTTTTCAAATTCTCTGTCTGTAACTTTGGGTATCACCTTGTACATATTTTCCCATTTCTTCCTGCTTTGTTTCTGAAATGAAAATAAAGAATTAAAACAATAATAGAATTGTAGAAATAATGTGTATTTATACATTGCTACAATCTGACCCCAGGGGGGGTGTTTCACAAAGATCCTAACTCAAACGTTACTCTAAGTTGGACTTAAAAATTATGAAGAGATATATGTAGGCTTAAAAGAGAATATATTCAAAGGCGAAAATTCAAGTATTTTAGACTTTTTATAAATTCCACATCAAGAACATGAAATCTCCTCAATAATAGAAAATATGAATGATATGAATCAACATTTTATCCTTTTTAAAATAACTCTTTCAAAATATTTTCATAGATGCTAACAGCTTTCCATAATTGTTAAGTCCAACTTAGACTAGGAGGCTGTTCACACCGCAATGAGATAGCGCGGTCCATCGTAGCACCCCCTTTTTTCTAGCGCGCGCTAGACCGCGCTCTCTCTCGTGGACCACCCCCAAGAGGTGCTCCAGTGGCACGCTGTTTTGGCTCGCCTTGGCTCGCTGTTGGGCAGACCGAAACGACGTTGTACCTTCCAAACCGCAGAGAGAGCGCGGTCTAGCGCGCGCTATCTCTGCCGGTGTGAACAGCCTCTTAGAGATAAGTTCAACTTATTATCTTTGTGAAACACCCCCTAGGTCCTTCAAAACCTTTTTTAGCAGCCACCTGTATAGAAAGACCACATGCCAAAGTCACATACCAAAACCTGAACAGTATTCCACACTGATACCTGGACTTACACTTACAGTAACCTCTACAAAGACCATATTTCTTGTATCCCTTCAGTAGTCTTTTCATCAGGTTTGAACTTTGACTGTACATAAGTACAAAACTGTTAATAAATTGTGTGAAGCACATATGATAATATTCCCGGAGCTCCAATATGATAATCATAATAAATTAACTAATCTGTCTGATGCCTTTTCTAGAGAGCAAGTAATACAAAAATAAAGCACAAATAATTGTGCACTTCCCAACTTCATCAAAGAAATTATAAGCAATGAAAGTCAACAAAACCAAACTTTTTAAATGTTTATTCCACTCTCTGAAGGTTCACAAGATATCAAAGTAGATTTTATTTCCATTTACAAATGTGATGCTTGCTTTACCTCTTTTATTCTCTCCATATAGTCCTTCATCTCTTCCTCCTTTGCTTTGGCATAGTCTTTGGACTTGGCAAGGACAGCTGAGCCCTCTTCTGGTGCTTCCTTCCTGAGGATGCTTGCCATAGCATCAGCCCATCCTTCTCCTGGTATCTCTACATCTTCTTCTTCGGCCTCATCACCATCGTCTCCCTCATCACCATCGTCTCCCTCATCACCATCATCTTCCTCATCGTCTTCTTCCTCCTCATCACCATCATCTTCCTCCTCCTCCTCATCATCTATATCTTCATCGCTCTCATCATCCATCTCATCGCTCTCATCATCCATCTCATCTGTTGGTAGTTGTTTCTTTGGTAAAGTCTTCATCTTTCTTTTCAAGACAGTTTCTATGATGACAGAGAAGGAAAAATAGAGTCTTCGAATCAGTTAAACTGTTAAAGGTACTAGGCCTAATTACACCGGCATGTGATAGGCCTACTATTATTTTTAGAACTTCCCTCAAAACGAAAGGGCTTGAAAATACCTTTTTGTGGGAAAATAACGTCCGATAGTTGTCAAATCAACTTCAAGGATTGCAATCCTTTTAGTAAATAGTCTGATTTTCAGACACTTGTTCAGAATGGTGTACGTTTTGTGATGTGCAAAGCATTGAATTTGAAAGATTCAATCACTTTATTTAATTTTGGCCATGGCATTTGTAGCCTACACAGTGCACAAGCGCGCTCATGTAGGCATAGAATGAAAGACTAGGGTAGCGCACCCAGTATTCGGTCAATTCCCAGTATTCGGTCAGACAGCCGTTTCAACAGCTGTAACAATTTAAAAAATAATTAATGAGCCGCGAAACTTGCACAAATCAGGCAGCTGAACAACTTTTCTTTAATCTCAAAATTAAATCAAATATAGGGCCCCGGAAAGATCTCCAACTTAGCTCGAAATTGGTCAGTGTCGCACATCTTTCTGCACTTCCGCGTTCTCTTAGCACATGCACTAAGATGCATAGTGTAGTATTATTCAGACGACAAAAGGAGAATGGACACAAAAGGGTAGTACGATTTGGTTATGTTTTACTTTCACTTCGTGTCGTCGTTTCAACGTTGCAAATATATAGTCTTGTATAAAGACGTTATTAGATATTCCCACATCTCCCCCCAAGCTTATTATCAACAGTTCAAGAGTTCTTATTGATTTCCAAATAGTTTCAAATCCAATAAAAATCCGAAATATAATCCTGTTTAAGAGTTCACGGATATTCTCCTTAATTGTGTTCTTCGAGTCCCGAGTCCATTCCAGTTTACTATTAAACCCAAATAAACACTGTCCAAACCTTTAAAGTCTTGTTCAGTTTCAGTTCCTGCAAAGTTAATCCCAATTTTGGTATTTAAGTTTAACCCATTACATGGACAGTCGCTTTGGTGGTTTCACGAGTCGTCCAGATCGCGTTCGCGTCTCTGTCGCAGCTGTTGGTGTAGAGGCTCCCTCAGGCTGCTTCCGGTTGATCTGCTGGTTACGTTGGGAACCGGTTGAGTCGCTTTCATCAGAATCGTCAGGTCTCTCTGGATCGTTGCTCATGGATGACTCCGGCACTCTGGTCTTGGTGGGTTGACCTTGGACAGCAATCAGTGCACGGCGATTACGACGTACTGTCCCATGTTCTGTCTGGACATGGTAGGACCGTGGTTGTTGCGCTTTCTGGGTGACTTTCCCGTAGCGAGACTGATCACGGATCCACACGGAATCTCCTGGTTGTAGCTCTGGAAGCTCACGTGAGTCATGACGTCTGTTGTAGGTCATCATTTGATCTGACCTGTACTTCTCCTCTTTCTCTCTCACAGTTTTCAGGTCCGGCTGTTGTACTCGTGGCAGCAGCATGTGCGGCAAAGTAGGAACCTGAGTCTGCAATCTCCTCCCCATGAGAAGTTCACAAGGAGCTAACCCGTTTTGGAGTGGTGACGCTCGATAGCTGAGAAGGGCTAACTGGATGTCGTCGTTCTTCTTCAGCAACGCTTTCACAGTGCGAACTCCTCTTTCAGCCTCACCATTAGCTTGTGGGTATCTTGGAGAGCTGGTTGTATGGACGAATCCATACTCTTCAGCAAGCTTTCTGAAGTTCTCGTTGGCGAACTGTGGACCATTGTCTGAAACCACAAGGTCTGGAATCCCATGGACTGCAAAGATCTCCTTCAGCGAAGAAATCACTGCCATTGTTGACTGACCTTGGAGTTGTTTGACCTCAATCCACCTCGAGTAGTAGTCAACTACTATCAGGAACGATTTCCCTTTGAGTTCGAACAGGTCCATTCCAAGACGCTCCCATGGCCTTGAAGGAAAGGATGAGCTCATCAAAGGCTCGCGGACCTCTTGGCGATGGATAGCACAGGTCAAGCAGCTTGAAATCATTTCCTCCAATGATTTTGATAGACCTGGCCACCACACTGAATCTCTGGCTCTGGCTCTGCATTTGGTGATTCCCAGATGTCCTTGATGTAGCCTCTCAAGGATATCAAGTCTCAGAGCTCTCGGAATGATTATTCTCTCGTCGTAGATAAGCAAGTCCTCTACCACACTCAGGTGTCCTCTCTGCTCATAGTAGTGTTTGAGGATCGGGTTATGTGGCATGTAGTCTGGCCATCCTTGAACGCAGTAGTCTCTGATTTTTGCACATACTTCATCTGCTTTTTGTGCATTTCTGATTTCCTCAAATCTCTGCATTGTCACTGGGAGGTTGATGGTTGATGTTGATGCATATGATTCAACCTCATCTACGAAGTTGACATCATCCATTCCTGGCCTCTCTACTGGCGCTCGTGACAAGGCGTCAGCGGATGTCTGCTGTTTTCCTGGAACATACAATGTCTCTGCATCAAATCTCATCATTCTCATTCTGAAGCGTTGGAGTCGTGGAGGCATTTTCACAAGTTCTTTCGAGTTTAGAAGTATGACCAATGGCTTGTGGTCAGTTTCCACCTCGAAATGAAGACCAAGTACATACTCGGAGAACCTCTCGCACGCCCAAGTAGCTGCCAGTGCCTCTTTTTCAATCACTGCATACCTCTGCTCAGTCTCGGTAAGCGATCGAGATGCATAGCACACTGGTCTACGATTTCCATCAGTCTGCACTTGATACAGGATTGCACCCATTCCAGTCCCGGATGCATCTGCTGCAATGACTGTTGGCAGTTCTGGATCATAATGAGCTAAGACTGCTGTCGAGACCATCATCTCTTTGATCTGTGTGAAAGATCTCTGCTGCGCTTCTCCCCAACACCACACATTGTCTTTCTTCAGGAGTTGACGAAGGGGCTCGTTGATCTCAGCTAATCCTGGGAGAAACTTTCCCACCTGGTTCACCATTCCCATGAACCTCTGTAGCTCTTTCACGCTTCGAGGAACTGGAAAATCTCGAATAGCTCTTGTTTTGCTCGGATCGACCTTGACACCAGTGTCGTCGATGAAGTGCCCTAAGAACTTCACACTCTGTTTGGAGAACTCACACTTTCCCTGATTTAGTGTGATACCTGCTTCCTGCAGACGTTGTAGAACAGCTCGTACTCTGATGTCATGTTCTGTTTGTGTTGCACCATGGACTAGCACATCATCCATGTGACAAATCACGCCGTCAAGTCCTTCGAGGATAGTGGACATCGCTCTCTGGAAGACTTCTGGCGCTGACGTTATCCCGAACGGCAATCGGTTGAAGCAAAATCTCCCAAATGGAGTGACAAAGGTTGTCAGTAGCTTTGACTCATCCTCCAATGGAATTTGCCAAAACCCGCTGTTGGCGTCCAGTTTTGTGAAGATTGTGCTCTTTCCCAGTTTTGCTAGACTTTCATCGACTGAAGACATCGGATGAATCTCTCGTTCAACTGCCTTGTTGAGAGATGTAAGGTCTACACAAATTCTCACCGAACCACTGGGCTTCAACACTGGAACCATCCCCGAACACCACTTTGTCGGCTCAGTCACTTTTGAGATCACATTTTGCTCCAACATGGACTCTAGTTCTTTCTTCACCTTCGGTAGAAGCGGATGAGGAACTTTCCTGGCTGTATACAGGCACATCGGCTTGGCATCTGAAGTTAACGTGATGTGGTATGCTGTCTTCAGTTTCCCCAAACCAGTGAAAAGTTGAGGGAACTCAGCCTTGAAGTTTGCAGTTTCATCATCACAAGAATCGACTTCCTCCACTCTGCGGACTAGATTCAAGGTTCTACACGCTTTCCTACTCAGCAATGAAGACTCCTGATCTTTGACCACATAGAGAGTCTCCTTGATCTGTTTATCTCTATGCCTGAGAGTTGATGTCATTTGTCCTATTACAGTCAGGACTGTACTTCCTGGACCACGTAACCTCTTGGTTGTTGGTCTCATGATGTGTTTATTCAGCCATGGAGTGGAATCAGACAACACAGTAACGGCTGCTCCTGTGTCTAACTTGAAGTGTGTTTCATTCCCATCTACGAGGATCGATGAACTCCAGTACGTCTGATCGTTCTCGCTGACTTCACCAAGGAAGGGGACATCAATGTCATCGAAATCATCTACTTCGCTGACTCGAGCTTTCCATTTTAGCTTTGCTGCCTCTTGTTTTCCCTGTTCTGGTTGTTTGGCTTGACACACAGACTGGAAGTGGCCCATCTTTCCACATTGATGGCACTTTGCATCTTTTGCGGGACAGCTGGCACGTGCATGATTCTGCCTTCCACACCACTTACAGTTACCCTGCAGAGTTTGAGATGTTTTCTTCGAGTACGTTCCCTTGCTCTTAGGCCTTACGTAGTTTACGGCCGAGTTAGGGCTCTCACTCTCTGCACCTCCCCTCACAACAGACTTGTTTTGTTTCCGGGCTTCTGACTGTCTACTCAATTGAACTGCTTTTGAGAGAGTTAGGTCTTCTCTAGACTGTAGTTGATCAGATAGGGAGTCATCAAGCACCCCAACTACAATTCTGTCTCTTATCAAGCCCTCCTTAAGTCTATCGTAGTCACAGTCCTCTGCTAGCCTGTACAAATCATTGATAAATGTGTCCACACTTTCTCCCGGGCGTTGTGTTCGTTTGTTGAATTTTGCCCTTTCAACAATAATGTTTTTCCGTACATTGAAATACTTCTTCAATGTTGCGATCACGTCATCATACTTTGCTGTCTCCTCGTTCACATTGAGAGACACGATAATATCATCGGCACATTCACCCATAGCATAGAGTAGCGTACTAACCTGCTCACTGTCTGGCTTGGATGCGAGGCCCGATGCGACGCGATATCTCTCGAACCGCCGTGACCATTTTGGCCATTGTTCTGCTTGATTTAAGCCTGCAACTTTATCAAAGCTTTCTGGCAATGGTAGACGAGAACTTTCCATGGTTCTTCACTTATACCGCTGCCACCATGTAGTATTATTCAGACGACAAAAGGAGAATGGACACAAAAGGGTAGTACGATTTGGTTATGTTTTACTTTCACTTCGTGTCGTCGTTTCAACGTTGCAAATATATAGTCTTGTATAAAGACGTTATTAGATATTCCCACACATAGCCATATGTAGAATCTATTGCGAAACAACTACGTGTGCTGTCGCAATGAATTTAGTATGTGTGTGAAGAGAATCACTTTTGTGTTTGCTCCATCACAGCGAATTTGCAAATGACGCACTTGCTGATGTGCAAGTGGTATTTGTGTTTGCAAGTGCAAGTGATACCCTTGCCATGCGGTATCGCTCGTCCAGTATTCGGTCAACGCATTAACAATCGGTGCTTTATCGCGCGATTGTGTGAAAATAGTGCGCAAATACGCTTCGCTCCTTGGCTACGGAGATACCACGCACAAATCGCGTGACCGAATTCTGGGCAGAAAAATGCTTTGTCTTCTTTCAGAAATATTTTTCTTATCATCATTCTTTATTTTAAGTGACTATAAAATCCTGTTAGAGGAACAATTTTCCTTTCTTTTGATGGGTTGATTGTAAAATAAAAGAGGTAAGAATTCAAAATATTAGTGATTTCCCCTTAACTGACCGAGTACTGGGCACTCTACCCTACTCGTGATATAGGCCCCGCAACTGTCATTTCCAGCTCATTTTAAAGTTTGCATGCATGTAAGTCGTGACAAAATAAATCTTGTACTAGACTATGTAGCCTAGCTGTTGGGTTACTGTACAACAGCCATCGGCAGCATGCCTCTGCCTGTTTGCCGGGGAAGCAACACGCAGCGGCGGCCGTGTGGCAGTGCTCGTTTTTCATTACAGTCCCATACGATATTAAATGGCGTTAGTAGGAATGCAAAAATAATGTTTCACAAATTGGATGGTAGAAATCTTTAAGTATACGTACTCGTCTTGACATCTTCATCACTCTCAATATCTCCATCACTTCCAGAATCATATGACACTTTAACATGTGCCATTTTTCTTTTATTAAGTATTAAAGCAGACATAGTTTTTCGCACGTGGATGAATCGAAATATAAACAACGTGGATTAAAGTTCGTTGACCTTTAGGCTATCTAGACTCATGTTTGTTGAAACTATACATCCACATCGGTCATTTATAAAGAACGTACGAAACACATATCAACGGTTCAACATATTGATTTGTTATGAGTTTATTTTTTATTTTTTCTATAAGTTAGACATCTCCTCCTCCCCCCCCCCCCCATTATCCGCCCCATTACCCCCCCCCCCCCTATTATACCCCTTTTCCCAGACTCTCTCTCCCTCTCCCTCTACCTCTCGCTCTCTCATATATGCACTCGGTCCCCCTCTCCAGTCTCTCTCTCCTCCCCCTCTCTCTTTTCCATCTCCATGATCTCCCTCCCAGGCACATAGCCAGAGTTTGATGTTTGGGGGGGGGGGGGGGCACATACATGTAATCAGGCGCGGATCCAGGATTTCTTAGGGGGGGGGGCCCAAATTTGAAATTATGCGAGCCAAATATTGGTACGTAATGGTGACCAACAGTGACGTAATGCGGGGGGGGGGGGGAGGTCGGTGCAGGGAGGGGCGAGTTTCCCACTCCCTCCTCCGCGAAACGCGGAAGCTTTGACGTTTCATCAAATTATTAGAGAAAGAAGACGGTTCGTTGTACCGTTCTCTTAAAAAATAATTCTCGTTTGAATTTAGTTTTTCCCCTCCCGCGCGAAGCGCGGAAAATTTTAGGATTTATTAAATTATAAGAAAAAGAAGACGATTCGTTGTAGAGTTCTCGACTCTTAATCCTCGACAGAATTCAGGTTCCCCCCCTCCCGCGCAAAGCGCGGAAGCTTTTAATTTTCCTTAAATCATTAGAGAAAAAAGACGATTCGTTGTACTGTTTTCGAAAATATTCCTCGTCTGAATTTAGATTCTCCCCCCTCTCGCGCAAGGCGCGGAAGCTTTTAGGTTTCATTAAATCATTAGAGAAACAAGGCGATTCGTTGTACAGTTCTCGACTCTTATTCCTCGTCTGAATTCAGTTTACCCCTTCCGCACGAAGCGTGGAAGCTTTTACGATTCACTAAATCATTAGAGAAAAAAGACGATTCGTTGTACCGTTCTCGACTCTTAATCCTCGTCTGAATTCAGGTTCCCCCTTCCGCGCGAAGCGTGGAAGCTTTTACGATTCATTAAATCATTAGAGAAAGAAGACGATTCGTTGTACCATTCTCGACTCTTAATCCTTGTCTAAATTCAGTCCCCCCCCCCTCCCCCTCCTGCGCGAAGCGCGGAAGCTTTTAAGTTTCATTAGATTATGAGAGAAAGAAGACGATTGGCTGTACAGTTCTCGACTCTTACTCCTCGTCTGAATTCAGTTCCCCCCCCCCTCCCGCGCGAAGCGCGGAAGCTTTTACGTTTCATTACATCATTAGAGAAAGAAGGCGGTTCGTCGTACAGTTCTCGACTCTTAATCCTCGTCTGAATTCAAGTCCCCCCCCCCCCTCCCGCTCGAAGCGCGGAAGCTTTTAAGTTTCATTAGATTGTGAGAGAAAGAAGGCGATTGGCTGTACAGTTCTCGACTCTTAATCCTCGTCTGAATTCAGGTCCCCCCCCCTTCCCGCGCGAAGCGCGGAAGCTTTTAAGTTTCATTAGATTATGAGAGAAAGAAGACGATTGGCTGTACACTTCTCGACTCTTACTCCTCGTCTGAATTCAGTCCCCCCCCCCCCCCGCGCGGAAGCTTTTACGTTTCATTACATCATTAGAGAAAGAAGACGATTCGTTGTACAGTTCTCGACTATTAATCCTCGTCTGAATTCAGGTCCCCCCCCCCCCCCTCCGCGCGAAGCGCGGAAGCTTTTAAGTTTCATTAGATTGTGAGAGAAAGAAGGCGATTGGCTGTACAGTTCTCGACTCTTAATCCTAGTCTGAATTCAGGTTCCCCCCTCCCGCGCGAAGCGCGGAAGCTTTTAATTTTCATTAAATCATTAGAGAAAGAAGACGATTCGTCGTACCATTCTCGAAAATAATCGTCGTCGAAATTTAGTCCCCCCCCCTCCATTCCGCGCAAAGCGCGGAAGCTTTTACGTTTCATTAAATCATTAAAGATTCGTATTACCGTTCTCGCCTCTGAATCCTTGTCTGAATTCAGATTCCCCCCTCCCGCGCGAAGCGCGGAAGCTTGACGTTTCATAAGATTATGAGAGAAAGAAGACGGTTCGCTGTACCGTTCTCGATTGTTAATCCTTGTCTGGGGCGGCGATGAAGCCGGCCCCTGAAGCTCAGAGGTTTTAGGCGTGTAATTAAGGTCAGATTAGCATTTTTTTAATTGTTATACCTTATTTTTTGTGACACTGGCAGGTCACTATTTGGCGTGGGGTCCAGGGGGCGGAGCCCCCAAATCAGGGGTTTTAAGCATTAAATTACCGTCAGATGAGCATCTAAGGGCCCGCCGTAGGGCCCTAGGTGGAATCCAGGGGGCAGAGCCCCCGGAAGCTTAAGGGTTTTAGGCATTTAATCACGGTCAGATGAGCATATTTTGATGCCTCATTATTTTTTAACACTGGCAGTTAACTATTCTTTCTTTCTTGCTCTCATTATATTTTTTTTCTCTTTAATATACTTTTTCAAAAAAAGTGGGGGGGGGGGGTTGGGGGTGGGGGGGGGGGGTTGGGGTGTGGGGGAGGGGGGAGGGAGCTCGAGGCTCCCGTTCCCCGACGATTTCCCTCGGGCCCTGACATGTAGGAATCTCAAAAATCATATTTCTTGCCTGGCTGCAAATTTAGGAATATGTCATTTTCCAACAAACACATACAAACGTGAGGAAAAATCTCGGAAGTGATGTCATTTCAGCATTATTTGTAATCCACCGTTGTGGAATTATAAATAAACCACGTTTAAATTTGATTTCCCTCAAGCCCCCCCCCTATCAGTACGCCCGTATCTCCTCTTTTCCTTTTTACTTTCCCTTTCCTTCCTTCTCTCTTATTTTGTTGATGGGGGGGGGGGGGGATCAACAGCCTGGGAGGCGAGGCCCTTTCGGCCCCCGATCTCCTTCTTCCCCCTTTTCTTTTCTTCTTCCTCTTCTTTCTTTCCCTTTCTCTCCTCTTTCCCTTCTTTTCCTTTCTTCTCTTTTTTTTTTTTTTTTTTTTTTGCGGGGGGGGCCAAGGCCCGCTCGGCCCCCCCCCCTGGATCTGCGCCTGCATGTAATCGATCGAGGTCAAAAAATGGGTCTAAGAAAATGCAACCGATCCTGGAAATTTAGGGGGGCACGTGCCCCCCCCCCCCATGCCCCCCGTGGCTACGTGCCTGCTCCCTCCTCCTTCAGTCAAAATAATGACTGATATGATTTTTAAAAAAAAGTCTTTTTACCATTTTCAGAAGTTGTCATTACAAATTTTAATAAACTGTGTTTTCACATACCGGTAAAAGTAACCATTTTTGTTATTTCTCTAGACTATCTTCCGCACAAAACGGATCTTATGACTAATCCAGTTTTATAGTTACAGGTGGAAAGATCGATTCCTTTTGTCGATGTCATTCAAACATTTTTAACAGGTATCCTAAAAAATATCCTCCTTGATACAACCCTCTACCTGTGAGTTGAAAAGGCCTGTTTGCTTGAGTGGATCCTTTCATTATTTTGATGAGGCCGGTATATAACTGTGCTTCTAACACACCATCTTCTCATAATATATGTTTGAAAATGACTAGATCCACCGAACTAACGGTACAACAGTCAAACATCTGTTTTCAATCAGATAGTCAGACAAGGTATAGAGCCCTATTAAAGGTAATACAAAGTTTTGGGAAATTTTGAAAATTGGATGGATAGTGAATCTTTACAATTTTGATATATTTGGATGCCCCTGTGGATTTATTATAAGCACTGAAAAAATTAATCCCTAAAACACTTCCGTTTTCGAGAAAAATTTAATTTAAAAATTTACCGGTGCTCCCGGTAAATGTTGATAAATTTCAAATAGCGTCTACGGCCGTACAATGGTAGCTGCGACCATGAAAATCTCAGAATATGTAGTTGTGATATATAATTTCCAAACGGGAATAGCTAATCGGTCGATTTTAGTCAAGAACCATTGTTTCATAGCTAAATTAATATATTGACCTTGAGAGGGAGCTATACAACATAAAGAGTTTATTTGAATTTGAATTTGAATTTGAATTTATTAACAACAACACATCACAATAATGACAGTACATATGAACAATCATACAATGCAAAAAAAATAAAATAATAATAATACTGATACATGTATACAAGTACATAACATAAGAGTAATGTCGATTGAACAGTAATGGTTTTAAAACAATATTTTTTAGATATACATCTGCATACTATTAAATGTACAAAAGATATATACTTAAATATGCATATTACTATGTTTAGGTGAAGTTGTTAATTGGAACTAGAAGTTAGCACAAGTGCTAGTCGAGCCTAGTTCCATTCTTTGGCAAGTTTTTTTCTGTTAATTTGTTTTTACATATGAATGTAAAACTTGTTTGTTTTGTATTTACATATATACAGCAAAATAATACAATATCATGTAACTTTTTTCTTTACTAAAATGAAAAAATAAAAATAAAAAAGCTTGAGCGTAAAGCATTATAATGAAAGAAAACAAATCTTTGAAGAAATAAAATCATCAATGTGTTCATAAAAATGAAAAGGATGTATTAATAAAAATAATCATACACATGTACGTACATGCACAAATCCTGTAAAAGCTTAAGGCCGCTATAAGTGTATACATATATAAAAGGAAGACAAGTAATATAAAAGGAAAAAAACGAAGGGGGTGGATTGAGCCCATGTCATTTACATAGAAGGTAGGTGGAAAGATGTCTCCGAAAAGATAACCTTGATGTTTTTAATCTAATTTCATCTGGCAGATCATTCCACAGCTTTGTTCCTACAAACGAAATACAAAATTGCCCTTGCGTTGTCTTACATTTTGGTTGATAAAGTAAGCCACTTTCTTTTCTCCTAGTTGCATATCTATGCTGTATCATCTGACAATAATCCACTAAAGAGTGTGGTAAAAAACCTTTTACCAAATCGTACATAAATGTTGATACAAGAAGTTCATGAAGTTGAAAAATATTTAAAATGTTTAGACTTTGGAAAAGAGCTTTGGAGTCTGTTCTAAGTGGACTGAATGTAATTGCTCTCATTGCCATTTTTTGACTTAAATATATACAATTTAGATTACTTTGGTAAGTGCTCCCCCATACTTCTACTCCATAAGAGAGGTGAGGCTGTATAAAAGCCTTATATAATAACACAAGTATATTCTTGGGAACAAAATGTCTCAGTTTAAACAGAATACCTACTTTCTTTCTTATGCATTTGTTTATCGTCTGAATGTGTTCTTTCCATGAAAGGTGACAATCAATTTCAATTCCTACAAATGATGCAACAGATACCTCTTTAATATTTGATCTTGATATTCTCACAGATCCCTTTTTGTCTATTGATCTAGCTTTGGATTTCATAATCATATAGTTTGTTTTCTGTAAGTTAATTGTGACTTCATTTGCATTACACCATTCCTGCACCTTCATTAAATTTTCACTTACAATTTCTAAATCAATTTCTTTTTGTCTAGGATTAAAAGTATGAAAAAGATTTGAGTCATCAGCAAATAATCTGAAATTGAAAAAGTTTGTGGAGTTAGGTAAGTCATTTATATATAGTAAAAATAATGTTGGTCCAAGAACGGAGCCTTGAGGGACACCACATGTTATATTCAATTTCAAAGACATTTTGTCTTTATATTGTATAAACTGTGATCGTTTACACAAATAATCTTCAAACCATTGCAAGGCTAACCCACGTATTCCATAGTGTGACATTTTTTTGAGGAGAATGCTGTGGTTTATAGTATCAAATGCCTTTTGAAAGTCAATAAAGATGCCAACTGTTGTTCTACCTTCATCAATGTATTTCAATAGTGTATTTGTAAGATTAATCAAAGATAACTTAGTGCTATGTTTCTTACGGAAACCGTACTGGTGTTGAAACAAGATATTATTTGCTTCCAAATAGTCAATTACACGATTATTTATTATTTTCTCAAAGATTTTACCCAGTATAGGTAAAACTGAAATAGGTCTGTAATTACCAGCTAGATCTTTTCGCCCCTTTTTATAAATAGGTGTCACCTTTGCTACTTTCAGTGCGTCTGGAAATTTACCTGTTTCTATGGAAAGATTGAAAATATATGTTAATGAGCTTGAAATGTATAGGGCAGCATCCCTCAACAATCTTGCCGGCAAATTATCATAGCCACATGCTTTTTTTGTATCTAAAGTCTGTAAGTGGCATTTCAATTCATTCTCTGTTATTGGTTTTAAAAATAGTGATTTTTCTGTTCTATATCCTAAATATTCTGTAAAGTCAGAATTCACTGGTGGTATTTCCTTTGCCAGCTTTGGACCTAT
>JAVYIG010018484.1:0-19481 GCA_035222895.1 Strongylocentrotus droebachiensis | reverse complement strand
GGAAGCGTTAAAGATGACACGCCTATCATTCTTGTGTAGAATTAGTAGATAAGCATTGTGTATAAGCATGTGAGCGTTTCATCAATTGTAAAACCTAAATATTGCACATGCTTTATCTGAGTCAGATTATTTTGGTTATTGACTTTTCTAAACTAAAAATGCATATGCCAAGCAAATCCCAAAATATTGCCTGGTATAATTCAGCTTAAAGGGCCACTCTAACCAAAACGGGCCAGAAAATGAATAAAAAGATATATGTAGAATGATTTTTGACCGTAGATTCCGAACACGACAATGATTTTTCTTAGAAATCATCAATAACTCTGGAATCTAGTTTTGAAAATGACGACTCAGAACACTCAGGAAGAAAAAAAAAACATTTTCGGAGCTGTATTGCGCGACAGCATATGACGTATTACTGCAGGAGCCTCCCCGTTGAAAAGCATTACAATGTCTTTAAAAAGGCAAACTATGATATTAATTGAAAAAAAGACATTTATCCGAAAAATAATATGCACTTGATAATCCCAGTACGTTTCTGGCAGTTTCGTCATTCCTTATTATGAATTACAATGAGATTGTCAGATCCTTAGTTGTAGGACAAAAACAAGGACATTCCCGCAATGACGTCAAATGCGTCATCAAGCCACGTGACCGTATTACTTTTTTCGAGGGGCGTAGCCCAGCAGGCGTGAGATCTGTAAAAAAAAATTGGATGGTTATTATCAATTTTTGGTCAATTTAGAGATTTTTCTGAAAAATCAGAGGCCGGAATATAAATAAGTAAAGCTGTATTCATGTTTCAAAATGCTATGTTAGTTGGGTTAGAGTGGCCCTTCATGACATTAATTTTCTAGTGCCCTTTTCGGACCTAACCCTGGTCTGACGGTAATTTTGGACCCCAAAATGTGTGAAATGTAGATTAAATACGAGTACCAAATCAGCTCCACTTTCAAATGAATACACTGACCGTTAATTAATTAATTAATAATAACAATACACGGGGCTGCTTGTTGTGCGTATATTATAACCAATATGAAAGGCCAACATTGGCATTTGCTGGAATAAAGCGTATCTATAAGGCGCCAACTCGTTATTTCAACGGCATGTTAAAATTTATCGAATATTTGTGGTGCCTCACAAATATTAGAAATTGTTACATTTATTTGTCATTTAAATTGTATGTTCTTTCAAATTTGACACTCAGTTTTTCATTATCAAACCCCCCAAAACACATTTTGTGTAGCGCCTTCTGCAACAAAACTCAACTATCCCTTTGAGTTCAATCATTTTGTGTATCTTCTATCAAATTCGAAAAGCAAGTAAAATACCTGAACAAATTGAGAGCTCGATATGAGCATTGGAAAGTCTCCATTGTCATCATCGTCATCATCATCATTGTTCTCTGCATTATCATCATCATCATTATCATCGTTCTCTGCATCATCATCATCATCATCATCGCTCTCTGCATTAATTATCATCATCGCTCTCCGCATTATCATCATCATTATCATCATCATCGTTCTCAGCATCATCATCATTCTAGGCATCATCATCATCATCATCGCTCTCTGCATTATCATCATCATCATCATCATCATCATCGCTCTCTGCATTAATCATCATCAGCATCATCATCATCGCTCTCTGCATTACCATCATAATCTTTCTAGGCATCATCATCATCATCATCATCATCGCTCTCTGCATTATCATCATCATCATCATCATCATCGTTCTCGGCATCATCATCATCACCATCATCATCACCATCATCAACCTTTATCATCATCATCATCGCTCTCTGCATCATCATCATCATTATCATCATCATCATCATCATCATCATCATCATCATCAGCAGCAGCAGCATTATGCCTAATCACGATCTTGGGCAAGAAACATGCAGTCGACTGTAATGTTTTTGACGTAGAGGGTAATCTTCAATTCTAATAGAATGCACGTATTAATGATACTTTCCCCCAAAAAGTGATTTTAGGCTGCAGTTGAGAATTGAGATGGCTCTTATCTTAATTTATTTTAGAAAGGGACGCATTCGTTAAACAAGAATAACAAATATATTAAATGAGATTTAATGAATTTAATTAGTGGGGTTACAAATGGCTTTCACAATAACCCTAAACCTTTTTTGTGAAAGCCGCTTGTATTGTAATGAACATACGTTTGATATTTTCGAAAGGCAAGTAAAGATTCGTGACAGGAATGTATCCCACTACAAAGAAGTTTAAAAGGGCATATATTTCAAGATAAAGTGAACTTTTAGTCAACTAAGTATATTTTGATAATTTTAATTTTATTTACATGAATTCGGAGGCGGTTATGAATTTTAGCTGAACAGTCAAAGTAGTCCTCTTTTAGTATAAATCACTTCAAAATGTAAAAGTGCACTAGGAGTATCGAAAAGGTGGGGATGTAGGTTTACCCCCTTCCCCGTGTTCCCCATTCTTCGGTTCAACTACCGGTCGTTCTTGTGTGGATTCCTTCAAATTGGCCATTTTATATTGACACGATGACTGACTGGATGCAAGCAAGATACCTGAGCCTGTAGTGGGATGCTCAGATTAATAACAAGAAAATATGTGCGGGGAGGGAAGAAATGAATATCATTGGTGAATCGAATCCACTGTTGACAGATGTCGTTATAGCTCATGAAATTAAATATATATTCGCTTGAGCAATACATCTTTTATTTCCAACAAAAAATACACTATTGGCAATCAGAAGAAAGATATATACTGGTGAGAGTAGACTTATCAAAGATTGAGAGACAGGCAGAGACTGAGCGGGTAACGACAGAAAGTAGGAGAGAGAACATATTAATATTTCGTACTTTTCACACTTCCCTCATCACCTTCTCATTGCGATACAGTGTTTTCATTTAGGCGCGAAAAATCTAGATCGCCGGGACGAGCTGTCCCTTGATGCAGACGATGAAGAAACGATATCAGGGGGGTGTTTCACAAAGATCCTAAGTTGAACTTAACACTAAGTTGGACTTAAAAATTATGGACAGCCATTAGAGCCTTAAAATGAAATATATTCAAAAGCAGAAATTCAAGTATTTTAGACTTTTTATAAATTCTACATCCAGAACATGAAATCTCCTTGATGATAGAAAATATGAATGATTTGAATTAACATTTTATGCCTTTTGCAATAACTTTTACAAAATGTTTTCAAAGATGCTAATGGCTTTCCATAATTTTTAAGTCCAACTTAGAGTTAAGTTCAACTTAGGATCTTTGTGAAACACCCCCCTGGTCTCAACGATAGGGTGAGAGCGCGCTACATGAAGGCGCGAAAAGAATCGCTATCGGTGCAATCTCCGTCTGCAGAATGATGAAGAGGGAGGGTGGTGCACTGTGTGGTAAAGAGGAATGATCCGTGAAATAGGCTTAGATTGTGCAAGTAGTGATGCCGAAGATAGAAGTAATTTTGAAAGTAAAGCTCGGGCAGTTTCTCGAGAGAAGTTTGAGTCAGCTAGATAATAAGCGAAATCAAAGGTGCTATACGAGAGAAGGTAGCTCTCGAGCGCCTGTAGAAGGTGACGCAAATACAGAATGTAGAGGAGATAAATTATTTTAAAGAAGGGACAAATCTCGTAATGCTTTTAGAACTCTGTTTAGTTGTCTTGCCTCAAACTCAAAGACTCGGGTTAATAATAATTTTGTAACGCTGTGGTGAATTATACAGGGCTAAAAGGTTGTCTAAACTAACCCGGGGGATGTCTCTATTAGCGAGTCTAATGAAAAACAAGCAAATAGGCCTATACTACCTACGGATACAGAAAAGATAAACACATTAATCCATTATATTCGTGACCTGGCATTATTACATCCTAAGAGCATAATAGGGGGAGGTCAAGCCTTCCAGATTTAATCGTTTATGCCGTATCGACGATGTCTGATGACATTTACAGGAGAAAATTATCCCAAGGCGATTAGAAGCATGATTGTAATCGTATTATCACTGGCATCCAGAAACGAGTTCGTGCAAGCGTGAAAAGAAGGGGCTGTGGGAGAGAAGGGTAAAGAAAATACAGAGATGTGGAAGGATGGAAAGAGATGAATGGATAAGAATGGGGGTGGCAAACTTGGGAGAGGGGAGAAAGAAAAAGACGAAGAGATGGAGAGAGGGGAACGAAATAAGGAGAAAGAAAGAGAGAGGGGATTGGGAGACAAATAAATACACAGAGACAAAGAAAGAGAGAGTGAGACAGAGATTGAGGTAAGTGCTTTAGCTGTCATCTATATTTAGTGCGTTTCGCAGAATGTAATCTTATTTAGATGTGAACATCGCTATATACAATAATATTGTCAGCCCACCTATTTTAGTTCTTCAAAGTTTTCATTACCCCCATTCTCTCTCTCCCTCTCTCTCTTTCACTCTCTCTCTCTCTCTCTCTCTTTACCTCTCTTTCACACACACTCTATAATTATATATATATATATATATATATATATATATATATATATATATATATATATATATATATATATATATATATATATCTATCTCTTGCTCTTTCTCTCTTTCTCTCACACATACTTTTTTTAACATACACACACACACATACTCTCTCTCCCTCCCGCCCGTCTTTCTAAAAACTTGTTTCATTTATCTTTTTAAAAAACTTGATTTTAAATTCATGAAATTCATACCTAGATTATAGGTGAAGTGATTTGTTTTTCTTCTTATAAACACCGTCTTCAAATTAAAAAAATTAAAAAAGGAAAGTATACATTCTACAAGCGAAATAAGATAACAGCCTAAGATTACGTACTATCCTCGTCTTTCAGATTATTCAATTATTATTACAATCTAAACGCTTCTGTTTCCAGGGGTTACTGTAAGGTTGTGTGTAAGACTTGGAGGCACCTGCTAAACAAACTCTCAATTTCCCGTAGGATGTACCCTCCTCCCACGCATGAACGGAGAGAGGAAATGTGCAGAAAATGACGTCCCCTCCTCTCATCCTCATGATGGTGTGTACGAAGGAAATGATGGAATATTCTCCTCTGGCTTTGTCCCGGAGGAAAAACCAGTGCTCCATCTGATGAGAGCCCCGTTCCCACCATATAACTCGTATCAATCATTAAAGTGACTTAGTAACATTGTTGAAAGTTGATTAAAAAATTGCATAATTTTTGTTTGAAATTTTACTTATTCCTTCTACAGTACTAACCCTCTTACATGCAACAAATCCTGAAAATAAATCTCAAACCACAAAGATATCTATGGTTTACTTAGAAAGTGTCACTGTGCAACACCCTCTAACAGTGATTAACAGTATATTCCCCCAATCATTTTTGATTTTTTTTTTTCTTCTTTTTTTTTCAACCGTTTTTCCATGAAATGAAAAAAAAAGCCTTTTAAAAATCGTTCAACACTTAAATTTATGGAATGGTATAAAGAGCTTATTCATTGCTTTTTGTACGATTTAGATTCACTTAAAATGTAATTAAATTGTAATTATATAGTTGGGAGAATGAAGGAATCGATCAGATCAGTTTTTCCCAATTTATACCATTATTAATGCCTAATGTTCCGTTTTCACTCAAACTTTAAGACTATCTTTAATTGTACATCTAGCATTGAAATCACTACCTTAGCACCATTTTCTCTCATCTGAACAATGTTACCAAGTCCCTTCAAAGTGCCTTCCATTGTCCTGTACAACGTCGTACGGTTAAACATTGCAGGTACGTGGAATCCGCTGCATCCATCCACAGACATGCAGAGACAGAAAGTGCAACAGAGAGGGGAGAGAGTACTATATACGTAGTTCATGGATTAAGAGAAGAAAATGCAAATTAAGATGGAAATATCAGTTATTGGCTTTATTCGGTCTCCCTTTCTTGTACTGTCTACAGTATCTCCTGTTAAGGGAAGTTTCCGTCTAGAAAGATTAGCCATATGCAGTGAAAGAAGAAGAGAGCGACAGAAAGAGAGCGAGAGAGAGGGGGAAGGGGGTGGGGGTGGAAAAATTCTAGTTAAAACTTACTCATGCAGCTGTCATAAAAAGAGGGCAGCAAAGTGGAGATGAATGTAAAATAATAAAGAGAAAGGACGATTGAAAGGAGTCTTATTCCCTTTCCTTCAATTGTCTCTATTTTGTGTCTAATCTGATTGAAAGATATAGAGAAGATAAGACAGATAACAAATTTGGAGGAGTACAGAGAGAGATAGAGAGAGAGAGAGAGAACGAGAGAAATTGGAGGGAGATAATAAAGAATCAAATTACGACACATCTTCTCATTTGACGAGTTAAATCAGATATATCTGTATGAACTCTGAAAGGTCACGCCGTGATGTCTATTTCCGTACCTGATTTGGTTTCTTGTTTTCTGAGAGCTTGTTTTTTCCTTTATCCCATCCTCATATTCACTTCCAGACTCCTCATCCTTCCTTCTTCGATATCCCATTAATATGATAACCATCCTCCTTCCTCGTGTTAGAATTAATATAACATTCTATTTTCATGTAATTTCAATGATCAGATAATGTCTAGAAATAGATATAAACATAATAAAGGATTGCGATTTTCACGCCGGATAATTAGATATCAGATATTTGGAAATCCACGCGTGCTATAGACCCAATACAAATATTTAATTTATGTATTTATTTATTTATTTTTTTTAATTTTTTTTTAGGGGGATTATATGCGGGAATGGGGTTGAATACCCCTATATTTAGTTAATAAGTATTTTGTGTACTTTAAAAAGCGCACACCCAGATACCCTGCCTGCATAAGTAGGGTAGTGCATCGTCAAGACAGTACCTATCTTCTTTGTTTTTTGTTAATACTTTCTCTAAAAAGACTGTAAAATGGTGATTACATCATGTGGATCTTTATTTCTGAGCTGACACGAATACACACTCCTCCCCCCCCCCCCCTCCCGAAAAAATAAATCTACACACTCTCATCCCGTATGGAGAAATGCCGTCTCATGTAGAATAATTAGTTTGAATTTGATTTTCTTCCTCTGTAATAAGATTACATCGATTACACATGGTTCACAAACCACTTTGAGCCGCATACGGTTTAACTTATCCTTGGATGAACTTGAAGGTAACATTGGCCATTGGGAGGGTATGGTATCCTTAAAGGGAAGCTCGAACACAGGCTGGTAAATACCGTGTACTTCTTTTATTGTTTAGAGCAGCAGGTCCCTTATTATTTTTTCTCGGAAATAGTGAGAAGAGAGAAAGAAAAAAATTGTTGCAACTTTCTACTATATACAAACTAAAATGTAAAAAATGTAAGAGTATAATGTGTAATAACTACAATAGGTCAGACTTCAGTTATTAGAATATAATTTATTATGCTATTCAAATATCATTCAGAAATGCACGTTTTGATGTTTAGGTATAATGCCCATGATTACATCATTTACTACCCTCAACAATTATTTGATAAAACTATGCATCAATGATACGAAAGCCAGCTTATGAGTATGATATTTACAATGGCATTTATCATGGTCTATGTATTCATAGAAATGCCATGGGCGGAACCTGTACTTCATAAATTCATACTTCTGGTAGCAAAAATGATATTGGAATAAAACCTTATCTTGTTTCATAGTCTCATTGTATCAAAATATATGAAAGCCAGATCATGTTTGTTGTCCGTTCGTGATTTTCATGTATTTTATGCACGAGGTATATCCCTGCTGCAGTGCCTTAAAGGGATCAGGTAACTTTGTCTCTGATTCTGAAACAAAATCCTGGATTTGGCTCATGCTGCAATAATAATTATAAACCTTTTGTTCAGTCAGGAACCCCATGACTTTTATAAGCCGATCGCTTGTCTGATTATCAAGATATCTATGGTCGGAAATCGAAATTTTAAAATCCTTTTCCTAATGGTTTTCATAACACCACAGTCTATTGGGGAAAATGTGTGTGGTAAAACCGGTCACTCAAAGATTTTTACTTTTCTGAGGCACTTCATGATCATTTTAAAGCGCAATTTTTTTAGGGCTTCAATATTACACCATATATTACCCCATTAAGAGGACACTTTTTTTTTTTTTTTTTTTTTTTTTTTGGGGGGGGGGGGTAAGGTCACCTGTTTTAGGTCAGGGGGTTTAGGGGGTTTGGGGGGGGTTTACACACATACAAATACCAAAGGGGGTTTAACTCCCCCCCCCCCCCCCTGTGTACGCGCCTGAAACCATTGCATTGCAGTTAGGTTTTGTATAAATTCTTTTGTATACCTACATAATTACCATGATACATGTAACAATCATCTTATCTTATCGAGATGCGGGGAGCTTCTAGAAAACCCCGGTCAAGCGTTTGATTATACGACTTCAATAGATCTTGTCAATTTTCTTGATTCTCAGAACGAGGATTAAGCTTCTTATAAATTATTCCAACTAACTCAAAAGGGCCATCAAATGAAATCGATAATGACTATTGCCCATGTTGGAGTATTTTACGCTGACCTTTCATGTTGGGATCTCTGTTGTACCATTTAAACAGCAGATACTTAGCGAATTGCAAGTTATGCTATTTCACCATGAAGAAATATTATAGAAAACAGTATTTCAAGTCAGCAATTTATTTAAATATCAGAAGGAAGAGTTTCTTCATGTCAAATGTGTTGATCGACTTTTTCCGTTGATATGAATCCGATTTGATCTGTTATATTTATTTGGTTCCGATTATGTAACTGAACTGAAATCAATAAGACTTGGATTCAATTAATAGATGGAATTTTATAAATACATTTGAGATCAGATGTCCCTTAATTAAATAAATGAGGGGGAATAATGAATGAAAGAACGAGAGGGTATGGGGAGAGCAAAAGAGAGAGCATAAAAGAGGAGAGGGAAAAGGAAAGATATAAAGTGAGAAGGGATAGAGAGAGAGAGAGAGAGAGAGAGAGAGAGAGAGAGAGAGAGAGAGAGACGGACAGGGAGACAGAGCCGGATAGAGAGGGGAGGAGGAGGATTAGAATCATATAGAATGATTTCGTTTAATAAGTAAAGTCAAAATTGGAGTACATCGAAATATATTAGCCCCAAAATACACTCTGCGCGTACCAACTTGAAAATTCGATTCCCTAAGTAATTATCAAGACGTGATTATCAAATGCATGGTATCCCTTACTATAATCAGCTTATAAGATACAACGATCTCTGGTGATTATTGATTACCAACCCGGATTGCCATTCCTTATTATTATTGAATGACTGCACACCCAATGAAAGACCAGAAGACTCTTGTTTGCAAACAAATGATTAGTAATCCCCCATGGCTTTTTTAATCCTAACCCCGAGAATAGTAACTTCAGCTTCAAAAAGGCGGGGTAGGGGGTTATATATTGAACAAAAGTACTACAGATTTGTAAAGCCCCATCGACTTGTTATCCCTAATTATTTATTTTCTCTCTTTTTGGGGATAAAGGATAGGTCATAACCGATATGCTTGCTTCGTGTGGTAATGAATTGTTTTATTGTCTTGACTTGAAGAGGTATTCTTTAGGAAAAGCATTCAAAGCGAAAGGGGGACAGAAGACAGAGAGAGAGGGAGAGAGAAAGAGAAAGGGGGAGAGAATGATTTGGAAGATATAGATAGAGAGAGAGAGAGAGAGAGAGAGAGAGAGAGAGAGAAGGGGGTGGGGAGGGTTGATGAAGAGAAATACTAGAAATCATTAAATTTTATAAAGGATTGCCATCACGCCTTCAAGCTTAGCTTATGTGACAATCCTTCTTCATGATTAATTTATGTTAGAATTATTATTTAAGTATTTTACGTTGATGATGTATTCATTACATATTTTGTTTATTATCATGATTGTTTTGTAAATAGTTTATAATTTTGGAAAAAGACTATTGAAGAAAAGTAAATGAAATGAAATATAGATGAAATGAAAAATATTTGATCTCAACTTATTTACATTGTTTCAGGCTATATAGGGGTGGGGTTGAGACTGTGTAGGTTCTCATTAAGTTATATCCAAGACAGTGGCTACTCGCACAAATAAACATCATAGGATTAGGAGTATAGGGGAAATGTTTGCATTTATAATATCAACAATTTTGGGGAAAAGAGTGCGCACATTTCAAAACTGAATATATATTTTCTCATCCAAACAAAAAGATTTCAGATTAAAAAACACCAGCGACTTTTATCAAAATTCTTACTCATCGCAATACACAAAGTAATTCGGAATCATAAAAGCTAGTAGAAAATGATGAATTTACATAAAATATGATTTGAGTATGATTTGATGAACTTCATACGACGAATATATAGATGTGCTGACTCTATTCCATTTGCCACTAATTTGTGTTAATGAAAGTTCAGCCTTAGGTTCTTTACCCATCTTTTTTTTTTTTTTTTTTTTTTTTTTGTTTGCTGTCATCGTTTGTTGTTTTTGTGGTGCCTTATAGTCGGAATGCAGCTCGATGAAACTTCAAATAAAAGGAATTTTGGATTAAAATGTTAAATTTAATTAAATTTCTGGCTGGATGGTTATAGATCCTCCAAGGATTTTATGGATTATGTGCGGTAGCCTAGAGTTTCCCGTTCCATGACAAACACAATAGACAGACAGATGATACGCAGATTTGATCATAAACATGCCGATACATTTTGCAGACTGTAATGCATTAATTAAAGATTGAAAAAAAGATTGAACGGCAATTATGATGCTACATGCACAGAGAATAGGCATTGAGAAGATTCGCGCGGTGTTGGGAATAATGGTGTCGATATTACTGGAAAACGTTAATATTAAATGATATGGAAAGAAATAAAGGTGAAGTGGAGTTCAATTAAAACGGATTTGGTTCTTCACATCATGATATTGATACGTCAGCAAAAAAGGAACAGAAAAATTACGACAAAGGCATACAGAGAAAGAAGAACATAATAGGCAAGGCCCAGGACTTGATCTGATTAAGAGTCCATGCAGATACAAATCATTAAAACTAGCTTTTATAAAACATCATGGTAGTTATACAGATTAAGTAACCATGTCATGTGATAAATGTTATAAAATATCGAAAAAAGGGCAATATTAAGCTCTGGTTTAAATTTCACGAAAACTTGCAATTATTGAGATAAGGCTTTTTAAGACATATACAATCAGAGGTAATCCAGGCGAATCCTAATTCATTTATTATGACACTGTCACCGTAGTATTTTGTAAATCTTTGTATGTACAGGATGCTTTTGTAAAGCAGGCCTCTAGCACTGAAAAGACTACCCTGTTTTTAAATAAAACTAAATAAATAAATAAATACATATTTAGACCCCCCCCCCCCCCCAACACCACCATTCCAACCACTGGATACAAAGTTACAGGGACATAGTTACGTAAGGTCATTCAGATAATGAATCTTTCGAAGATACGTGTATGGTTAATTTCAAAATGAGATATGAATGTTATACTTTCTCAGAGCGCCCTCACCATTTGATTTAAAGAAAAGGAAACGTAGATCATCACGTTAAACTTTAATCGGTTTTCTATGTCTTTAGTCATTAATGGAAGAGTCACAGGATTAAGTTTTGAGGGGCATTAATGTGTTTACAAGGCATTAAGGCGTGTATTAAGAATGTAAACCCTCTAACAATGGATGTTTTAAGCGCTCTTAAAACTCCCAAACAGAACCAATTAAAGGTCGATTACATGCTAATCGCCTCATATGAAATCATGGAACAAAGCTTCTTTTCTCATCTAGCCCTGAATATGAAAATCTGAGAAATCTGGCGAAGGCCGGTCGTAAACAATTTAGAATGAGAAGAGTACAAACGGAATCAAATGTTGCAATGTATCCTTTTTGCTTCAGTTCCTATTTTCTCCTTTGAAGATTGCTCATTCAATTTCTTTCTACACCCGACATCGAGCTCCAAAAGATCCTTCTATATTCTCGAGGTATAGACGGTCCCCTTTTCGGAACCCAATCTCTTATTTTAAACAGTAACTGTAACATTCCGAATGAAAGGAGGGTGTTTGAATTTCGGTGTACACATTCACGGCAAAATGTTTACTTTAAAAAAAAAAAATTAACAATATTCTCTCTTTCATTTTTTCTTTCTTTCAAATCCACTTTTACAAACATATTTGTTTCAATAAAGGTCGTGATTTTCAATATGGTATCATATTTGTTAATCTATACTTGGCAATTACATATAGGAAAGTTCTTCGAACTTCACAGAACTGCGTGAGTAGCGTCAAAGCCCCCTAAAATCTGCATAAGGTAGTGATTGGCTATGCAGATATTCCCTTCTCATACAAATTTCCCTTTCTTTTTTCTCATTTTGTATAAGTTCTTTTCTAATCCCTCTTTGTGTTCAATGTTATTTTCCCATAGTTTGTAATTATTATGTGCATTGTCACTTACATCATTTTCATTAAGCATTATGTAACAGGAAGACAATTAAAGGATAAAACGGGCGCATTGCGATGACGATGATCTATATCTAGTTATCTATACATCACAGCTCAACAGGACAGTAGAGACATCGATGACTCTTAACATGTTGCGATGTATTTCTGTCTGTCCTAGAGATTTTTTGCCACCCCTCTCTCTTACCACGTAGTTCTGTCTCAGCTGCGCTTTGTCATCCGTCGCCTTTCTGACGTCTTTAATATGGAGCCTTAATTCAATCACAACTTCCCGCCCATTTTCTAACCATCTGAGCGCAACTATCACTGCCCCATTTACGCAGACAATCACAAAACCAATCAAATAACACAAAGGAACTTGTTTAAGTGTTTATGTTGATTAAAAGCTGAGAAGGTCAATTGTTAAGGTTCTCCGAAGTATACAAGCGGGTAAGTTGCAAAGGGTGTAATAAAGAGTCGTCTGTCGGCTGATACTTTCTCACAAATTGGTGCGAGACATGAATGAAAGAGATACCCCGCCCCGGCCCCCCCACTCAGGTTTCGAAATGACCGCATGCGTGTTGCCAAAATGTCCGGTAAAGGGGTACTTTTCGTGCCACAAAGTCCGGCCCGAGAAATGTAAAAAAAGGGGGTGTATTTGACTTTCACCCGGAGATTTCTTTAAAAAGGGGTTGTTTTTCTCTCATCTCTTTGTAATTAAAAAAGGGGGTTATAAAATATCTTGAAGTTGAACATAGAAAAATTGATGAAATCCCGCGATCAGATTTCAGAAATTCCTGCTAGTTTTGAAAGCTCATTCAGGATTATTTCATTATGAAAATTAAAAACATTGAGTCCCATGCACTCCCGTCCCAGTACGGCGGCAGTACGAACTTCTCAAAATCTGTGTGAGAGAGAGAAAGAGAGAGATAACAACAGAACGTATAGTCTGTACGGCGCATCCGCTAGCTGCACGCTAGCGCTCAGCAGCTCGGCATCAAGCCGGGGCGCGACTTTGCGTTTTACACCCTGGCCTGGACCTTTTCCCAATAAATTTCAAGGAACCGACTGGGAAAAGTCTATCCATGACAAGATATTGCGCGCGCACGTAGCTCTTCTGCAATGCTCAACGTACAGTGTCGCGGTACGCGGTACATGTACTTTTGTATCGAGACGTACGAGTGAGAGAAAAACAACGAATAACAACAGAAGGAAATAGAGAAAAACAATAAATAATTAAAGAACAGAGAGGAAACAAAGAATGTCATAAGCAGAGAGAGAAAACAAAAACTAACTTGAAAGAAAGAGAGAAATTAGAGAAGGAATTAATCAAAGTATAAGGAAAGAGAGAAACCAAATAATATTATGGTTTTTGTGGTTTAATTCCGCCTTCTTCAGGGTTTCAATTTTTGACGTGTAGCCTACTTTCAAACCATTTGCTGATTCGGACCCCCCCCCCCCCCCTAACACACGTGTACACATATCGACACATACACAGACTACACTCGACATAATATGTGTAATGGTAATGTAATACATAAACTGTGATTTAAATATTGCACTCGTACCATTTTCTATTATTGTGGGATCACGTCTTTCATTTTTTAAATTCATGTCATTTGTTTCTAAGACCTAATTTCTCTAATTCTCTTGACCCCTCTCCCTTCATATTTGTTTTCTAAGACCTCCCCCCCCCCCTCTCTTCATATTTGTTTTCTAAGACCCATTTCTCCCCCGCCCCCCCCCCCCCATCTCTATTCATATTTGTTTTCTAAGACCTCTCTCTCTCGACCCACTCTCTCTCTCGTATGTATTTCTCAGACCCCTCTTTCTTTCTCTCTCATTAACCCCCTCTTCATATTTGTTTCTAAGGCCTCTCTCTCTCTCTTCATATTTGTTTCTAAGACCCCCCCCCCCTCTCTTTCTCATTTCTTGATATTTGTTTCTAAGACCTCTCTCTCTCTAGCTCTCAATTCATGATATTTGTTTCTAAGACCCCCTCTCTTTCTCACTTCTTGAATTCATATTTGTTTCTAAGACCTCTGTCTCTCTCTCCCTTTCTCTCTTTCTCATTTTAAATTCATGATATTTGTTTATAAGACCTCTCTTTCTCTCTTTTTCCATTCATCACTTTGTCTAGTGTAATGTACAGACACATAACATATAAAGGAAATTATACACCAGTTTTACATGAATTCATTTGCACTTTATTTACTGCTTTACATTCATATACTTTTTTTTTTCGTGAAGGTAATCTAATCCTTCAATGTCAGAGAAGTAATACAAAAGATACAGGAGTATGTGTATGCATAAATAGTTATATAAAGAAGAAATATGTAGTAAAAGTGAAAGCAAACAATAGTAGAAATTTGAACAGATAATTTGACAGTGTGTTAAGATTTAGATGCAAGAAATGACTATAAGAAATTTTTATTTGAAAATACATGCACATGTAGATAAAAAGAGATCTGAACATAGGCGGATTCATGGGCGTAGAGGCGTGCACCGCACTTTACTTTGGAGATAACGAACTGAATACACATAATAATGGATGATACGTGAAAATATTTTTCTTCAGCGAGTAACAATATTTCACGTATTTCGCGAAAATTGATCATCCAATATTATAATTATTATTTAGATACTCCACAGAGATATTGTGATTTATTCACCATTTTTTATAATATACTAGTACATGTACTTGTAAACTGCATCTTGGCAATTGAAGCTTGAAACGAGTGCAAATATGAAATTTCCCAAGCATTTATGTGGTGCTGGTGTACAACTAACATGAAAAGTTAAAAATGTTTGAATTTCAAGAAAACAGTAGGCCTACCGTAACACTAATATAATCATTTACCTGTACAAAGTCGAACATCTAGAATTTACATATCCCAATCCAAGTTGTTACTTGAAGTTATTGTGACGTTACAATTATTGAAAACGAAGTAGTTACTTGGATGGTGCAATTTCATATGGTGACGTCACGTTTAATAGCTGCATGCGCACAATCACTAATAATGGCGTGGCTTAAGAGGAAAAATAAAAAAGAGCAACATAGGTTTTATTGTTACTTCACGTTAGCTGAATGCACACAATCATGTATTGACCAATCATAATCTTGTGGGCGTGGCAGAATGTTCATTGCGTCCAATATTTTATGTTATTATGAATTCTCCATAGGCTTAGACGTTAAGAAATGAGATTTAATATTTTAGCTCTCTGAGACGACCGTGACGGACCTCCAAAAATATCGTTGCCTCTAAAACCCTAAATCTAAATAATAGACCTAATATATATAACAACATAACATATAATAATATTTCCTTTATCCCAAATTTTCAGGTCCCAGGAACCTCATCATTATTAAAGGTTTCCACTGGTGTAAATTTGGCAATACTCCCTCAAAGCTATGGATAAGTTTGTGTGTACAATGCTTTTCATATAAAGTTCATTGTTCTGAACTTGAAATCCTATATCTTCTCCCTTAATCTTCAGTATTGCAGCTGCGTACGGTGTGTATAAATGCTGCATCGACGTACGTCTGTGCATGTACGATTCGATTTGGAACTGGCGCGCCCGATCGAGGAGCGTAGACTAGACTCATTCAAGCAGTTTCATTGCTATTTACCGGGAAAATGTCCAGGCCAGGGTGTAAAACGCAAAGTCGCAGCCGGGGCGCGTCTTATTTTTTCGTACCACGGCGAGGCCGGATTCCTGTTTTATCATGAATATTCATTAGGCAGGGTCGGGGAAAGTCTCGATTCTCTTAAATATTCATATCGAGGTGGGAATGCACGACGCGCGCTATACTCGCACAAAGTGAGAAGATTTAGTTCACGGAGAATGCATATGGGTGAGTAATTGATTGAAATATCAGTAGATTAAGAGAATTTAGTCATTAATTTGAAAAAGCTGTAATTCGTGATCTACTGTAATTTCTTTACATTTTGAGACTGTTCTCAACAGATTTGTGGGGAAAAGGCTAGGAAAATATTTCTCTTGAAATTGCACTTTGATTTTCATCGTCGTGAAGTAGTTTGACTGCGGTTTGCCTTCATGTCACCCTTTAGAGCCCCGGGGTTCCGGCAGGCCCACGTTGGGGAATTTCGGTGCTCATCTGCATCAAGATAAAACTTTCTGATCAGGTTTTATTCCAAATTTGATCGTCATCGTGAATCTAATTCACCAATCTTCCATTGAATTTAAATCTAGATTTAACGTTACACCTTAAAATAATCTATGAAGTATGATTTCTTTAATAATCCAAGAGGGTTAATTCTTGTTTATATCTTTAGTAGATGTCGACTCATACTAGTATTACTAAGACTAAGTGCTATACGTTCGCTCAGTTGCATCATTGGTGCGTGTCAACTTTTAGACCAAAATTGTTTGTGACCATGGATAATCAAACAGCTCCAAACCATATTTCATTTAGACGTAAACCTGGAACTTATTAATAAAAATATTCAAAAACAAACAAACTAGACCTAGGATTCATTTATTTAATGTTCAGATGTTGTGTGTGTCCAGTGTGCTTGTCAAGTTGTCATAACTTTTCTAGATCTAGACCTATATTAAAGATTTTTTCTTCTCCAAAGTGTGCAGTTCATTTGATAAATCTATTTTTTGTTGGACGTTGTATAAGAGAAGACCCCTAGGGTAGTTGACAATTATGTTTACTTATACGCAGAGGCGGCGGAGCCTTTGGGCGGAGCAACTTCCAAAGTGGGGGGGGGGGGGACCAACAAAAAGGGCACTTTATTGAAAAAAGGGCACCTTCAGAGGGAAAATATACAATTTTTTTGACATTGGTATATACCCCTATTTTGTGATTACATTATCAGGGATGATTTCAATATTTGTTTCTCTTAATACAGCATTTAAGATATTGCTTAAGTATCATACTTTGCAGTTTTTGGCTTGCAGTGCGAAAAATTACATCTTATAAAGAGGAAAACCCAATCCTGATGGGGTTATAAGCACAATCTCATAACGGAAGACTGAATAGATCTGTGATAAGTTACATAATTATAACATCTATAACTATGGGCAAGCGTAGCGAGCGAGCTTTGTGGGAAATTGCTTTTAGTCGCTTGAAATTAGGGACACGTTTAATGATGAGAGGAAAAGGGGACACTTATCGAAAGGGTTAAGACACTTATCAGAAAAGAAAAGAAGCATGTGTCAAAGTACAAAGGCTAATTATCAGAGGTGAAAATGGGGCACTTCTTACACCTAAACAAAGAGGCATGCACCAGGGATGATAAGAACATGGGCATTTGTCGACGGAAAAGAGGCACCCATCATATTTTGATAGGGGGCATTTATAAGCAGTGAAAAGGGGCATTTATGAAAAAGGGATAGGTTCTTTATAAGAAAGGAAATAGGGTACATATCATTGTTAAAAGGGTAATGAGAAGGGGAAGTGGCTCTTATTAAAAAGAAAGAGTGGCACATGTTTAAATAAACGAGGCACTTATCAAAGACGAAAAGTGGTACCGGTAATTATGATAAGGGGTAAGGGTGCTTATAAGGAAAAAAGGCATTATATAGGAAGGAAAAGGAGGACGTGTCAAAATAAAACAAGTATCTCTCAGAAGTGAATAGGGTCATTTACAAGAGATGAAAAGGGGCACTTAAGAGAATGAAAAGGAACTATTTTCATAGATGAAAAGGGGCATTTATGAGAAGGGAAAGGGCCTATATTTAAATGGGGGCACTTATAAGAAAAAGGGGCACTTATTAAAAATGAAAGGGAGCACATGTGAAGATATAAGGTGCGCTTATCCAAGTCAAAAGGGGTAGTTATTAAAAGGGGAAGGGGCACTTTAAAAACTTAATAGGGGCACTTGTCAGAGTAAAAGGGGCACTTTCCTATGTAAAAAGGGGCACTTTTCCTATGCAAAAAGGGGCACTTTTAGGGTACTTGACCAAATGGGAGGGCACTCTGCCCCCCCCCCCCTCTCGGAGCGCCGCCTCTGCTTATATGGTATGTAGTCCACCTCTTCTTGTTGTAATAAACTAATTCTACTTAGTACTACTTCGTGTTCATAGGCCATAGAAACCACTGTTTGATGCACAAGTTAAATCTTCCATTTAGTTTTACTTTGTACTGTGGTTCATTAAATAGGAATGTTGATTTCCACACCATATTAAAATTAAGGCCAACCATGACATAAAAATATCTATTAATTTGAATTATGCTAGATCTATTTTATTTTGTTAAGGAGAAAGGGATGCCTTGATTGTCGTATTGATTTTCTTCTTCTTTTTGTTCCAAAAGATTGAAACTGAAGAGCTGGAAGGAGGACATTACAACATCTCTTATATTTGCAAGATGAAGCAGAAAGTCCCATGCAGGTACAGTTATCAGGTTATTTAGCACACACATATTAAACGACCACCTATTAATTCACTCAAAAGGAAATGGAACTAAGTTGACATTGCAAGCATATATAGTGGAGGGTATATTTTATTCTAGTTCTGCACCTAGTATACAAATATTGATGTCTTTTCTTTCTATGTTTACAAAGGAAAATTTGTCCTTATTTACAGGAGGTCCTGTGTTTAGAAGAGCCATATCAAATGCACATTGTAAGCACTACATGTAGGGTATACACAGGACCCCTCATTATTTTTTTTTGTAAGGGGTACTTTCACTTCTTGAGCAATGAAGATGAAGAAGAACACAAAATAAGATTGATAAAAGTCTGTTTATAGGATGTATTATGGTTGATATGTATCCATCAGTATCAGTTTTTAATTGAAGTACATGTACCTACTTTGTTTTCTCTCATGTAGGATGATGCCTCTCTACAGTGGATGATGAAGGCATTCTGGTTTGCAAACTCAGGAGAGGAACAAAGAACAGATGTTGACGGGATCATATCTAGAGATGCGGGCCTACTACACTTCATACGAGCAAGTGTGCTAATATACATGAAGGTACCCCCAATAAATTTTTGTGGAACAAATGTCATGGAGAAAATTATAGATCTGAAACAGATATTTTTCATTGTCAGTTGACTTGTAAAAGAATAATTGACTTAATATCACAATTGTAATTTAGATTAAAAATTAAATGTCAATATAGATGAAATATAAG
>JAVYIG010018483.1:0-19507 GCA_035222895.1 Strongylocentrotus droebachiensis | reverse complement strand
GCTAGAGATCCACATCTTCGGTCAAGTTAACTCCCGAGAAGTGACAAGAAGACCAATGAGACTAATATTGTCGGTCTAGCTGGCTTGTGATATCCATGTATACGGTCTGCGATCGTAGATTGTCGATCAGTGACTTATCCAATGCAAAATTGTCTTTAACAGGTTCCGAGACCCGAAGGTGACTGAGCCAGTGGATGAAGATGACGATGACCCTAATTTGTACAACAACCCAGTCTACTGTTCTAAAGATGACGGTCTTCCTGTTCCAGATCTTATCATCAGTACGAACTCCCGCAGCGGCAGTTTATCCAAGCACGGCATCCGTCATCTTATATGGACAATGATATGAAGAGTGTGAAGCGATCGTCACCCTATAACCAACGCAGATGGTTCTTTATCACACCATGATGCCCTTAGCGACACCCATAATTTGCCCAAGAAAGATCTGCAGAATGGTGGCAAACAGGGGCACTCAGATGGTCCTGCTGTTCTCGATGATGACGAGGAGTACAATGCGCTTACTTTCAATCAATCGTCAGATATCACGCGGGCGCTGAAGAACCAACGTCTGGTGGTGAAAATGTGAACAACGGGTATGGTGTCTTGGACCTGCAGAACAGAAAGACTCTAAACTGTCTGTCAACTCTCCACAACTTCACACGGCGATGTGTATAATACCCTTAATGAGGGTCCACAAGAGCAACAGAACGGAAAGCAACAAGCTACTGACCCATCGATACCAGCTACTACAAGCTCTTAAGCTTGACAATCAAACATTCCAATATCTCCCAAAGGTCTTAACCACAAGATGGGATCTACAGATGATGGGTCACTGTAGGATACCAAAGTCTTTCACCAGGCACCAAAGGTCCAGGACCCAAGGCAGGATCATACGAAAGGGATCAACCGGTCGATGAATCAGAATACCATGGCTACCAAGACCCGAGTGAAATGAACCAAGACGGATCTGCTCGCACACCTACAGAGCAGGATGTCTTCACAAGTGACAAGTACAATATTCTCGATCTGGAAAGAAGTTGGAGATTACCATGTCTACCAAGCGACGGATGATACTGGTGTGGATGAAGGGAATTACGAAGATTTAGACGCCAAGATGAGTCGTGAGGATGATTATTCCGAGATAGATCTGAGCCAAAACCAAGCACCCGGGACAACAGATAAGGCCACTTTCGAACCGATATACAGCGATGAAGTGTATTCGGAATTTCAGGGAAATTAGGGCAGCCATTAACTAACACCTTTGTATGATATGTAGACGCGCTGTGATGACAAAGGTCAATGCGTCTTTGTTAACACTGTATATGATAAACAAGCGAGTGATATGTTACTACAATAGGTTTCCCTTGTTGAAAAACCAAGCTTTGTACATATAGCAGTAACTAGGGGATTTGAAATGCACACTATATCGTAGACCCTATTTCACGTAAATTATTCACGACTAGCGATTTACATGAAACAAAATATGTCCGTGCGGAGTGTCCATAAATATTTTCCAATACGTGCGAATATTGTCAGCTTATGTAATTTCAAATGTGAAGGTGGATGCGTGTGAGTGAGCGTGCGTGCTTGAGTGTGTGTGATTTGATGGCTGTGTGGATAGTTTGTATCAGGAAAAATATGCAGCATCCTTCCTTTGTGATACAAATATTATTCTGAAAAAATATTTAAGTACAAGGCTTTTCATATGAGTGATACACTATCCTGTATTATAATAGCAGACCCGTGTATGCACTCAGTAACTTGTATTAGCATGTATCTGGTTCGGTCGTATTGGTTTTAAATTTCCAAGTACCTCGATTACCTTTATTTCAAGGAATTTAATGTACTATGCTGTTTATAAATGCAACGATATTCTCATTGTATATAAGGATTGTAATTATTTCAATTGATAATTTCTAAGAAAACTTACAACAAAGATTTTGAGGCGTTGTTAATTCAGTTTTATATTTCCATACACCACTGTTCCTATTAATCGTTTTGTCACCATTATCATAATGGCACCCAGCATTGGATAAAGCCATTTCGCATTTGTGATTTTTGTTTCCACTGTAGGCAGTGACATGGGTATAGCCTCTATGGGCTGATATTTCTCAGTTTGGAATCCTTCAATACATTTTTGTTATGCCTAATGGCAGGAGCGTCACTTAAGAGGGGATCTTGTGCGTTTTTCTCGTAAAATGCACTGTCAAATTTGAAATAGTCATACCATTTGTTTATTGCCCTTAGCGAACTTGAAAATATGATCATTGTGGGGGCAACGCGAAGAGAGTGACATCAATGTGATACATTATCAACTAAATGTTTCCTTCCCTAAAGATCAGCAGCGATACAAATAATAAACTTTATTAAGAAATATAACTGGATTCATATGTGAGTGTATAAATTGTAATTATTGCAGGAGTCATGAATATATTCGAAATGAAGTTCATGAAATTTAATCTTAAATTCAGATTTCAGCAATTCATTATCATACATCGTTGTAATAATCGTTGTCATATAATAAAGAATTACTTTTAATCAGCTACTGAGTATGAATACGAGTATAGTTCTGATGTTGAAAGTTCTTCACCTAAAGGAAAATTGGCATGAAACATACAACTTGTTTTCTATTAACCTTTTACCCATATCTGAGAAGTAACAATCGAAGAACACCAACCGCAAGGACAGACCAGATCCTCCCACACCGTTAAAATACATCAGGAACTCTACTTTTTGGATAGAAGTATTCATAATCACACAATTTGTATGAAACGGAATCGTTTTAATATTTGCACATCGCAACAACCAACCGATACGAGACTAAATCAACTCAATAATTTTGCCACGAAAGACTGGTGAACCATGGAACGAGGCTGAGGCCTAGAATGACGTCATTACCGTATTCTAATTTAGTTTCACCTCCTTACTTTGAAACTCCTCCTATTGTAAATACAAGTACAACATTTTGTCTATTAACAGTCCATTTAAAAATCCTCTTAACTGATATATAACAAATATGTGCCTGTGTGTGTTTTGTGCGTGTGTGCGTGTGTATGTGTGTGTGTGTGTGTATGTGCATGTGTGTGTGCGCACGTGCGTGTGTGTGTGAGTGCGTGTGTGTGTGTGAGTGTGTGTGTGTTCGCATGTGTATATAAAGTACGCGTGCGGGCGCCGTGTGTGTATATTAAATGGATGAGGATGCGAGTGTGTGTACATGCATGTTTGTAAAATGTATATATTGTGTCATAAAATAAAATCTGATTATTACATTTTGGAAATTATGTGGGGATGAGCGAAGGTGTATGTGTCCAATCTAGTTTGTGATGTTAATATTCTTCTTATTTATATTTGTCTCATCATTATTAGTTTCATTATTATTATTATTATCATAAATTTACTATCTCACATCTCAATTCTGCTGCTAGCAATTCGTTCAGTTGCAAACACTGGGCTACTATTTCAAATGAGGAAACTACCTTCAAAATACAAAATGATGAAGGTTAGCTGCAGTCATAACATTTCCTGGTGACGTATTTTCCGGTTATAGTTAGTAAACTTCCTTTTTAAAAGGCTGTAATCAATTGGGAACTATTAAGCAGGATATGATATTCATATCACATGTAAATAACCTGATAGGTTGCAAATATCATATTTAATCTTTGGCTGTTCATGCAAATCTATCTGTTTCTTTTTTTAGTCAAATTCAAAATATACGTATAATATTTTCACTTCGAAAAGTATTTTCAAGCTACGTTAATAGAAACCTTTGTATAAATCGAAATAATGCAGATGCGAGACCAATGCACAGACCTTGCTAACTCCCCTTAATGAAAATTGGAATTGTTACAAATTGAAATCTCTTTTCTCCCTTCCTGTATTTCATTTCCCCTCCCTCTCTCTCTCTCTATCTCTCTCTCTCACTCTCTCATTCTCTTTCTCTCTCTCATTCTCTCTCTCTCTCTCATTATCTCTCTCTCTCTCTCTCTCCCTCTCTCCCTCTTTCTCTATTTTGATCTCTATCACTTTCTCTATCTCTGTCTATATCTTTCTCTATTTCGTCCTCTCTCTCTCTCTCTCTCTCTCTCTCTCTCTCTCTCTCTCTCTCTATATATATATATATATCTATCCATCTCTCTCTCTCTCTTTCCAACATTTTCCAAGTGTTTTTCTTCTCTCCCCCATCCTTCTCTCCACCTTTGGGTATCAACATAATAAGTTTAAGTAATTTTGAAACACTTTTAAATCGTCCATTTATGATATTTTGGTATTTTTGTTGAATGAATAATTTTGATTAAAAACAGCCTTTGTTGATCATGTTTTAAACTGGATATATCTTTAAATAAATACACAAATACTTTGTAGACTTGTGAGCGGGGGAATCATATAATGTCAGCCAACTCGATGACCGAACTGAAATAGGATACAAATGAAAGGTTTCGTAGCTCGTACATGATTTTACATTTGGTTTTCATTTCAATGTTTTCATTTGAATCGATCCGAAACCTAAACACTTGTATCACTCTTGTGTGGTCGAAGATGCAAAGCGTTCAAACCACAATCACTCATTCGCGGATATGATCCCCCACATCGTACAAGTATACAATGTACAAGGCAGGATGAAGTCATATCTATATTTTCTAATCATGCGCGGTTGAAGACAAGGAAGGGCATGTGTTTCGGATAGTGGAAGCTGTTTGATCAAGATAAGCCTATTATCCACCTATGAAATTTATCTAATATTTGTATCCTTGCATACCGGATTTGCAACGAGAAAGGATCCTACTGACCAATATTCATTAACATCATCGCCTCAAGTCAATATTCGAATTACAACGTCACCACAACTACGTGCATCAGCGCGATATTTTAAATCAGCACGATATCAAAAGTTTCCTGTGGACCCATATTCTTGGGGAAAGGGTTTGTCAGTAGCATCGACAAATTATTGGAATCGATTTTTAGTTACACTTTCATTTACACTTTCGGTCGAGGAGGCGAAATGGAGATTTACTATGCAACCTCTGTTTTGCTACTTTTATTGGATTTTGCAAAGGCGAAACCTGAACGTAAGTACAGTGAATGTAGTTATAATTATATTTTTAGATTGGTGTGAGAAGAATTGCGATTGGTATATACAAATCCCTCTTCTCTGTGGCTGGGATATAATAATACGATAGGCCCTTTTCGAAATGTAACCAAATTTATAATTCAGTGCCTCGATACGATTTTTTTTCATTCACCTATTAGTATTACGAATAATTGTATTTCAATAGTCAGAATGCGAATCGCAATTATTATGTGTATTTAGTTTGGGCAAGCCATAATGCTTTTCCCACCTACCAACAACTAATGTATCCAATTTGGATTCTGACTATCGATATATATTCGTAACAGGTGAATGAAATAATTCGTGTTGAGGCGCTTCACGAAGGCATGTGCATTAATTTGGTTGCATTACGAAAATGGTATAGTGGCATGATTGGGGAGCAAAACTGCCAAACTGTTGATTAGTCTGCGAGTGTGAGAAATGAATGCGGAAGAAATGATCTCACAATTAAGCTGATCACTCCCGAAGAATATATACAATGTAATGTTGATGATAATATCTCCACATTGATAAATGATTAAGTGTCGGAAATAGTCAATATTATACAACTTCCTGTTTGTAATGTAGATATAAAGTAGAATATTATATTTCGTCATAGGTTATATGATACAGACTGTAATGATAATAACAAATTTGATAACACATGGGAGCCTCATCATCATCAACTGTGGCCTTCCTGATGGTCCAGCAAATACTATTACCACAGCAACTAACAGGTACCCATTTAGACCTGGCTGTTTAGGGACAAATGTCTTTTGCCGAAAGACGTTATGTTCTGGTTGAAATTCGATCCCCTTGGATTCAGAGTCAATTGAATGAACCACTAAACTGCAACGCCTGCCATCCAAAATTGTATGATATAATCTATATTATGTCAAGCATTTCATAATAAAACTCAATTTATGTTTCTAATCACAGCGTGGATTTGCACCTTCCGAGATAATGAATGCCAAATTTCCCAAAGCTCCGCAGACCATGCAAATTGGTTTATTCGAGCCTACGGTAGGTACCCTACCGCAAAATATATGAATGTATTTATCATATGTATGTTTTGTCTTCATAGTTATTTTCAAGTGTGGACATTTTCATTGTTTGCATGTGTTTGTTGTTTTGAAAAATCCTTCTCAATTCAACCACTGACTGCAATGAAATGATATTATATCTTTCAGTCAATCTATAAACCAACGTGTAATCAACGACAGATAACAATCTACTAGCTTAAACAACAATTGTTTCAATTTAACTGAGTGAACAACTCGATACTTTATAGATGTTACTTTGTGATTAGTTATTAAATTTAAGCTAACACTTACTGGAAACTAGAGAGATTCAGTAGTCAACAGGTTAAACTGGCTTGCTCACTCAACCATGGCGTTTGTATGGGCTATACCAGGAAATGCAGGGAGCAAATCCTGTTTTGTATACGTTGATAATTTTCAGCTTTTTCACGGCATCCAACATTTGCTGACGCTACCCAGAATAAATAGTTGTCAAGTATCGATTTTCCACCCTTTCACATGGTGGCTTTATTTCACTTAAGAGTAAATTATTGTTTTATTTGTGTCGTTCAATAACTGAAAGAAGAGACCATGAGATATTCTCAGGTATGGAAATACCCTGAAATATGTTGACATATCTCTTTGGGGAGATTTTCTTTCCAACAACCAATTTTTAATAGTTCTCAACTTGTTGATTGCAGCCAGCACAAATAAATTTTCTGCCGGGTCGAGTCTAAAATTTGTACCATTTTACAAAGTTTGTCTTCGCTAACTCGAGTGTATCATATCTTCAGATTTTGGGAAGTTCGTTTAATAGAAGAAATCATGAGCTGTTTTCTTGAAAATATTATATTTATTTTGTATGAATCGAAAGCGGTTGAGGAAAAGTTTACTCCTCTCCCTCACAAGACCTGATATAGATAAAACATACCATTTATGTTTTTAAAAATATTATTATTCAGCAATAAACAATCTTTATAGTCTTCTAAAATGCAAAGACTCAGTATTCCAACAATTAAATGTCGCTCGTTCGCTACTCTCCATGCGGGAGCAGCCTCAATCCACACATCTGACACAACTTGGTTTTTTAACTCTTAAGCAATGACCAGTGATTCGTGTTGTACGTTGAGCAAATGTAAGTGAAATCGGTGTCACCTATTTGAAGTGAATTATTATTATTATTATATATATATATATATAATATATATTGTATTGTTGGGGTATTTGTTTTGGGGGGGGGTAGTCGTATACCAAATAGCCCCCCCCCCCCCCCAACAATAACAACAACAAGAAAATCAACAAAGCATGCCCAAGACCATGATCTTGATCAACAATTTGTATCTATCATATCCAACAGATGGAAACCGTTACTACAGACCGGCTATTAACCGAGCAGATGATACATATGAAACGTTTGCCACCTTCATTCTTCCACCTGCATCGTATCCGAGTTCTGGACTAGGTATACTGTCATTCCGTTTCTTCTCCTACACTGTCGATCCGCCTCTTTTTAATGGATATCTGGAAGTCACAACGTGTGAGGATGGGGATCCAGTCCTATTATTACACAACGACGACAAATTCTGGTATTCCATAGAAATTCCATTCACCTGTGGGTCTAACACTGTGGAGGTATGTGTAATGCGATCTCAAAGACTTTCAATAAATCATCTCAAGGAAAACGCCTATACAAATCATGTTCGGATTAAAGAACTTGTGAATGGCTTGTTCTTGTTCTCACATTCCAAAACGTGGCTTTAGAAATCACCCCAGGTTGATTTTGGGGAAATTTTTTGCGATCGTCCTGATTTTATTTCAGGGGAAAATACAATACACAGGGGCGTCTACTGCTACATGGTCCCCTTCTGCTTCGTGGAGACATTACAATATCCTCTGTGGAATCCCATATGTAATGCAGTAGTGCGTTGTAAATACTTGTCACAATCATTTATGAAAAGAAGGAACAAAAGTTAGTCCAACTGTGTGGGCAAAAGTAAACATTCAGAGAAGAAAGCAACTTAGATAACTGGGCCTGTATTCCGAAATTGGTTGAATTTGGATCATTTATAGGGCTATTTCCTTTGATGGTTTGTTTTACGTGACTAGTGTCAACAAGAGTGTGCATGATTATAAGTATGCAACCGGGGGCGTCTATTTGAAAAATTTCAAGGAAAATATAATAAGCAGGTGAGTCTATATGGCTACATCATCTTCTAGTGCTATGCGGAGACATTATAATATCCCCTGTATAATCATAAATATATGTACAGTAAAAAAAGTGCGTTGTCACTGGTTTTAAAAAATATTTAAAGGCTAATGACGATTTTTAAAGCTACATATAAACCGGGGACGGGGATCTGAGGCTACATTATCGTCTTTTGCTTGGTGGAGACATTACAATCTCCTCTGAATCCCATGTGCAGTCCTATAGTGCTTTTCAATGGTTTAAAAACAAAAAAAGATAATAACGACAACCTCATTGCAATATCATTATATTTCTATGAATTTATTTCAGTGCAGTGCATATGTAGAAGGAAAAAAGATAAGTACACGCTTGATATGAATTAGATAGACATGACATAAGAGGGCTGCAGTGTAAAATTAACTGGTTATAAAACTATCTGCTTTCGAATAAGGTCAAGATTCCGATGCAGCATTTCGCTGGAAAATTTTGCTCACATTATTTTTTTAATTTTCACGTATATGTTTAATCCTTTACCATCTAATTCATGATTTTGTATATAGATTTCTTTCACCGCTCTTCGAGGGTATTCTCGAACCAACATTGGAGTTGACGATATCAACGTAACAGAAATACTAACTACAACAACAGGTAATACGTACCATTTACAGTATATGGGCATGGGCGTCAATCCTTACGTAATACCTATTGTTCAGGGGGATGAATGAATAGATCATCCCCCCTGAAGAATAGTTATTACGTAAGGATTGACACCCATGTATACGGGATATGGCTAGGACGGTTATAATGCTTATTCGCCCAGTTAGGTCAATCACTATATTATTAAGGCATCCGTCATTCGAATATTTGTTTTCTGAAGATGTATAGCTCCCAACGTTCGTAATTCCAAACGCATATTCCTCATATAGGTGCATTCATGTTTCCGCAAAGTAAACAGAGTTTACAGAGTATACAGAAGGTACAAATTGTATGTCTCATAATATTCTCTGCGATTGGATCAGTATAATATGACTTTTGTTGTTGTTCTGTTCATTGTTTGAAATATTTGTTTGTAGATATTTAAATTTGTTTTGAATTTGTTGTCGATTACATTTGCATTTGTTTGTTTTGCTAAATGTACATGTTAAAACAACGTGTATGGACTCTATGGAAAGCAGTTCGTATTGACTGATTGTGAGTTTTTACCGTGATTGAATAGATACAATCCCTAACTTTGATTGCCTTACTCCGAAGGTTTATTATTTCAAAGGTTCGTTATTCCGAAGGCTGACAATTCCGAGAATGATACAAGGTATATTCCGATAGCGTTAATTCCAATGATGAAACAAGGGTCATTATTCACTAACATGAAATAGAGCTCATTTGGTGTTGTATTTCATTTTCTTCGTATTATGAACCCTATTTCATTTTCGGAACTTCGAACTATCTTTTATTCTTCGAATGATGAATCATTTCTATTCAAAATTACATATCTTCGGAAATCTGAATTCTTTAGAAACGACATGTGACCCATAAAAGATCCGTTTTGACCTTTACACTGAACACGCAGGAAAATTATTCATGATTCCTTACCAAAAAAGACAAAACCCGAAGTAATTAGCCATAAGTAATGGGATCCCAAATTAAAACTTAAGAAATTAATTATGGCAACATAAACAAAAATAATATATGTTTCATGGCATAAATAATATACATTTTATTTTCAAAGATCATAATCAGTTATCGTCTCTGGAGTCTATTTTTGTGTGCGTTTTCATGAATAATGGGAACGATGACGCCATCTGCCTTTGTGGAGAGGAGCAAACTATGCAACATCTCCTATATAGCCTGCCCATATCAACCAGACCCTTGCACCCAAGAAGATCTGGAAGCATTGGCCTCCTGTGCGATGCAATGTATTTAAATATAATTAAAAGTGAACGTTGTGGCATAGTGAAGACGAATGTACATGCTCCTCGATGAAAGCGGTCACTGAATTCAGTTTTTTCGCTCGTGTCGTCCAAAAGGTGAATGTTCTACATAAATGGTGTATCTTTGTATCTTCCATATGTACATATAAGTCGTGACCTCTGCAACTTCACAGGTAACGAGGAGCAAGACTTTGACACCTAGCATCTCATCTTTACTCACATCTTCATCAATTCCAACATATACTGATTCTACGGCGGGATATAACATGTCTACAGGCAGTATACTTGAAAATGCAGGGAAAGGTATTTCAAAATTCATTTCCATATTAAACTAATTTCATTATTTTGTAAGCCTAGACACATATCGGTGCTTATTCAACAATGGAAGATTCGTGTAATAAATACGAATAATATTTTATATTTGATTCGATTTAATTTCAAGATTTTTTCATTAGCTCGATCCTACGGAAACAAGGATCCAATGAAATGAACAAAAAGAAAATAAGGAGAAATGAAATAATGGGTGTATGAGCTCTAGCATGCTGTAATGGCGTTTTCCCATTTACTTATTTAGGAAATTTAGTACACTGTCATGACCTCTAGTGAATTTCTTGCCGCAAAACACTGTGCCGCATGCGGATACCATTTGTGAAACTTTCTGTTTCGACAGGTGAATGCTTACAAACGGATACTTGAGGTAGGGGATGTCAACTTTGAATGGTTCTAGAAAATAACGAAACCTAACAAAATGCATTTTAAATATTTTCATTGTATTCCATTTATCATGCAGGTAGCATAAGATCTAATCGCGTGATCATCCCTGTTGTATCTTCAATCTGTATTGTTCTTCTCATTTGCTTGACTGTTACTGGCTACGTCTTCTGGAGGAAAAGGTAATATTACATTATTATGTAATAAAAAGAATATCCTGGCATCGATGGCTTGTTTTAATTCAACCGATATTCTGTGATGTTCTTTAAATATATATATTCTATTTGATTTCCTTTGGCGACTTCATATTCTAGTGTTTTCAATCAATATGCATCGAAACCCCTTATTTTGAGTAACAATGATAGTGCCTTCTTATACATTACTCGCATGCTGAGCAATTTACTCATGGGTGGAATGTAGCAAATGTCTTGCCGAAGAATAGAAGTGCCCGACTGTCATTCGAACTCCCTACCTTCTGGCCATGGTCAGGGAGCTTACATCCTATATACGACATTACCTCCACAACCCCCCTACAACATTGCTTTGAAATGTTATCCAGGGCTATTCATTCTTATTTCGATAACAACATTAATACGATTTATTTACACTATTTTGATTGCTTCAACAGATACAGACCAACTGCCATCGAAGATAACGACTCAGATGACAACGGAGACAAGTTGTACACCAATCCAGTATACTCCTCTCATGATAACGCACATTTTCAACCAGATCTTCTTGTCGGCACCCCTACTTTTCACCTCTCTCAAGAGACGCAACGGGCTCACGAATCTATCGACGAATACGAAGAATTTGAAGGGGACAGTAACCGACAGTTATACGCTAAGCCACTACGCAGGCATGATAGAACTGAACGCACCGGGGATAACCCAACTGACATCAAAGACAAGAATCTACCTGCGCACGTTGTTCTTTACGATGACGAAGAGTACAACGCGCTTGACTTCAATCGCGACAAATTTCCCAAAACCAACCAAAACTGTACCAAATCTCAAACCTACAAACCGAGCCTTCCTGAAAACTCAACCGAAACGAGCACGGATGATGCCTTTGAGTATGGTGTCCTCGAGTGTCCAGGAGTACTAGTGGGTGGTGAATACAGCTCTACAGCTGAGACCATTGAAGATCCTAAGAGGTCAACCGCGGATTCCAAAGCCCCACGCTATGAGAACTCTGAACCTGGAGTTTCGAGGGCAGCAGATCAAATGGAAGAAGGACCAGAATATTACAGCTACCAAGATTCTTTACCAGTTCGCCCCCAGGACGAGTCCTCCATTGAACAGGCACGAAGTGCTGCTAAGGCGCCACGTGAGGTCGATTTTGAACCTATATATAGCGATGAAGTGTACGGTGATATCCAGTAGTACGCAGTTATTATATATACAAATAAATATTTAATTCAGCTCCTAGCCTACAAGTGCCTGCAATACATTTTAGAGGATGAAATTTAGAATCCAACAGGGTGCATTTCTAAAACAATACACCAGTTAATTTTCTTTCATCAACTTAGATAATATTGTAGAAGGTAACTTAGTGAATCTTGTAGACAATTAAAGCAAATGTGTATTGAGAAGGCGTTGACTCACATAGTCTCATTGCACGTAAAATGAAATTCATGCAGTTGTAGAAAGCAAATTGAAATACCTACGAAGTGCAATTTAAACTGTTGATAATGATACAAAGAAAAAAAAATCAGGTTTAATAAGGATTTTGATATAGGCTTTCATAGGGTTTCGTATTGATTGATATGTTTTATAAGCTATGTTAAGATCAAATTATACTACGTCGGGGGGGGGGGGGTACAGGAAGGTAGGTATCCTGTCCCGCATAGTAAGTTCTTTAAGCAATTTTAGGAACATGACTGTATTGATGCTATTTCTCTATTATTTACAAATACCAAATAAATAATCTTACCGAAGTTTTGATTTGTTAAGGTAGATGGGAAAAATTGGTTTGTCCATATTTATTTTCTTGACGATGTGATACATTAAAGCTTAAATCTATAAGTATTCAACAAAAGCAATAATTCAACCAGTTGACTTTTTATTCCTGAGTTACGAAATACAAAAATAACATCAAATTCACAAGGGGTATCAGTAATGCTGTTGTTAACTGGAAGTATATATTGATTATCTCCTATTAATGCACTTATATATTGTATATATTGTATATCTTTTTGTTACCGATGTAAACATCGTATAGAGCTTCCCTGAGCCCAGATGGGCTGCAATAGAAAAAGCATATGTATAAATCAAGTTCTCTGATTTAAAATAATGACGAATATAAATAAATAATTACAAAAGAAGTGGTGACGGAGGCGTTTGCACTAACAAGCTGAACGATGCTTCGTCATTTTATATACTGTTTGAATCATCATAGTAAATAGAAAAGCTTGAGCTATCATTCCAGTATAACCTATATAGGCAATTATGATCGCTTCTTAATAAAGTAAGGTTGAATATGTGTTTCATTATCATGTACCACATGTGAGGATGCTAGCCCTGTGAATGGTCAAACCTGCCGGCATGAAGTTCGCTACTGACTTTTGGGTGAAGGTTATAACTATTGCTCCACGATGATATCTCGATAATGATCATTAAACTGTTGGTAATAATACAAAGACAAGAATATGTTGACAACTTTCAGAAAAACTCGAGATCACCCCCTAACCTTGGGCAATAGTTTTGACAATGACCCTCAAATCATTATGAAGATATTGTACAATTCAGCCTCAGGGCTTCGATAAAATTTATGTTAATAAAGCCTACCAATTATAATAACATTATAATCAGCTTCAAGAGATTGTTTACTTGTCTCTTTTGTATTTAAGCAGTTGTGAAAGTTGTTTTTTCTTCGAAAATGACGTTGTATATATTCGATAAATTGCCCATTATATCTCTAATGGATATACGGAAATGACGGTTTAATGGAGAATTGATGCAATATCATCAGCATTGCGGGAGAAAATTGTATAAAGTAATTGTTAGAACCAGGGGCGTACACAGGATTTTTTCAAGGGGGGGGGGGGGTTTAATCGCTCAGTGGGGGGGGGGGGGGGGGGGGGGGGGTAAGCGGACATTTTTCTTCGTTGGGGGGGGGGGGTAAGGTCACCTTTTTCAGGTTAGCCGTGGGCATAATTTTTTTTTTTTTTTTTTAAATTTTATAATAAAAAAAAAAAGGGGGGGGGGGTTAGGTTCTTTTTTAGGGGGGTTTACATACATACAAATACCAAAGGGGGGGTTTAACCCCCCCCCCCTGCGTACGCCCCTGGTTAGAACCACACTCCGGTGCTTCGGAAGTGGCTGTGTTTCTAGTTTCCGTTTAACTAGATATGGATCCGCTTTAACTGCAAACCTACGTGACCGCGGAAACATAGAATAGTTTTAAAGTAATTTTAACAGAATATAGTTTCAACTATAAGGCAGTATCTTTCTCCAAAAAAGTTAAGTTTTTGACTTTCCTGTTTTCTCTTGAATTCTTTAACAGGTTTTGTATTCTTTAAGTCATTTCCAAGTACAATATCCCATATAGATGTAACCAGTAGAAACATTGCCAAATTTGTTTCTCTATCATCAATTTTGTGTATGCGTTCAATAATATGTTATAATTATTTTCTTGTTCACCAATCCAATAACTGTTATCATTAGTATTGTTATAATGATTACTATTATCATTATTATTACCGTTATTATTGTAAATGCTATTTTGTCTTTAACCATCATCATCATCATTATGATTAGTATTATCAAAATGATCGTGTCCTACCCCTTACCCCCTCGGCAATTTTCCTTAGGAAAAGCCCAACCCCCCCCCCTTTCCCTCAAGACAGTTAGGTCTACCTCCAAGGGTATAGCAACGGCCCCTACTTTTTTAAGTAGCCCCGAAGTGCCCCATTTCCAATTATTACCAGTGTGATAAATGCCTTTGCCTTCTGTGTTTCTTACTTTCACTAACAACATGTGCCCTAAAGTCCTGTGAAGTGTCATCTACAAAGCTCTAAAGAATAAGAGAGGCTTCAAGTATAACAATATATAATTTCATACATATTTTATACAGTATTTAATGTTTTGTCCTTATCGACTTAAAGGCAGGCTTTACTATTTCAGCCAGAAGGGATTAGACCACCAAGCGAGCCAGCGAGGTCACTGTGACAGGTGGCTTTCTCATTAACTCAGCTCTCATTTAACATAAGAAAAAGAGGATCATGGGGGACCAACAGGCACCGATTGGAGAAGTTTTCTATATAGAGGGAGCAAGTAGCTACAAGTAGGACAGTGTGCCTTTAAGGGGATCATCTCAAGTATGTTGCATGGATGTAACTTTAAAAGTCTTGTTTATTCTTCTTTTGAAAAATAGACTGTGTTTAATACACCCATCCACTATGGTTACTTCCTTGTTCTTAATTACTATCTGAGTGGCCGCAAAGCGACCTAATCCATCCATTGAATGTTATTGCTGATCAAGTTATGAGAACATTTAAGGTTTAATGTTTCTAAATATATATACATGTATCTATAGAAACAAGGAGAGCGGGAAATAGAGCGAGAGAGAGAGAGAGAGAGAGAGAGAGAGCAACCGAGTATTTCTTAATTTAATGAACATTTTATCAAACGAATTCGTTTTCACTTGCTGCCTGCCCTAGCTACAAACGGAATTAACAAAAGCCTTAACTCCGTTTTGTTGACAATCGGCCGTAGACGAAAGACTTCATGCATGGCTGATTGTCAACGAAACGGAGTTAAGTCTTTTGTCAATTCTGCTTGTTGCTACGGCAGGCAGCCAGTAAAAACGAATTCGTTTGATACAATTATGGAAATGCAAGCACTACTTTAAAGGCCCCATGACATCGAAATACAAGTTTATTCCTGTTAGTGTGCAGTCCTGCATACATCTCATATTTTGATATACAAACTTCTGAATTTGTTTCATAGATTTTTAAATATTTTTTGAAATATTTTTTTTCTCAAACTTGCTAAAGGCTCTTTTACACTTTCACGGATCGCATCACGGATCATCCCGGATCGTCGCTCCGGGATCATCCGTGTTATCTCCGGCATTACCGTGTATACACCGGGGAGGCATCCGGCGTGATCCTTGGCGTACCGGCATATCCGGAGAAAAATTTAAGCTTGCTTAATTTGTCATCCCGTGTAGCCGCCGAATACATCCGGGACAGTCCGTGTAGACACCGGAGGTCCGTATTAACACCGGTTTCATCCGGGTTTGAAATTTCGTATATCAAATGAGCGCCTACAAGCTCAAGTCACCCCGTCAACATTCCGGAGATATCCCAATAGACAACGTACACCTCTGTGTAAGGACCGTAAAAGTACCCAGTAGCCTCCGTGCTCTTCCTTGAAATCCGTGTTAGCTCCGTATGCGTTTCCGGCGTGGTCCGCGTTGCTACCTTGTCTGTCCGTGGAGACACCGTACTTGCCCGTGTATACACCCAGTTCGGAACGTATCCACACCGGCATCGAGATGAAATCGTGGTGTCGCACGCCGGAATACCCCGGATTAAGATCGGGATGATCCGTGATGCGATCCGTGAAAGGTGTAAAAGGGCCTTTAGCTCCACCCCAAAAACCTCAAGATCTCATTCCCTTTGTGACATCATTTGTCAGTCATCAATGAGCTAACTTGAGAAAGTTGCATGTAACTTTGCCAAAGTTGACCACCTGTTACAATAGCCACAAGCAATAGCAACATGTAAGTTGCTATGTCAGACATGTCAGACTAAACTAATATTCTAGAATAGACAACGGTATGTAATTTCCAGCTTAGCACACGTTCATAATAGAATTGCATGCTTCCATACATATGCACAATACATCATCATTGCCTTTGTCTTCCTGGTGATGATACAGCACGTCTGACCTAGCAACTTGTATGTTGCTATTGTATTACATATTGTAACAGGTGGTCGACTTCGGCAAAGATACATACCACTTTCTCAAGTTAGCTCATTGATGACTGACAGATTATGTCACAAGGGGAATGAGATCTGGAGGTTTGGGGGTGGAGCTCAGCAAGTTTGAAAAACAAATATTTAAACAAATATTAAAAATCTATGAAACAAATTCAGAAGTTTGCATATCAAAATATGAGATGTATGCAGACTGCACACCAGCAGGAATACATTTGTATTTCGATGTCATGGGCCCTTTAAACAAACAAAACTTTGTCATTCCTTGCTCATTTTTCCTGACTGAGGTGTCATATAAAAGGGCAGAAACTGATCTATCTAGAAGTGTGATTTTTCTCTTTGAAATTTAGATACCGTCCGCCAAATGATTTTTTGGTTTCCTCTCTTCATATTCATTTTAATTACTCATGCGTGAAACATGTATTGTATGAGTTGCATCAAATGAAAGAGGGGGATCTAAGCTTTCCACATATGTGTCATTTATTGATTATAAATGTGACTAAGTTATGATAAAACATCGATAATTCTCTGTTTCTTTTTTTCTGGGACGCCACTGTATACTGCGCCTATAAACAACTTTATCAAGGGATATATATTTTAAACATACCACATACCAGTAACCTGAACATCAGAAAAGACATTAAAAGCTCAAATATAGTAGCGGAAACACTTCAAACGTGAATATGAATATGTCATTTGCACAGAGAAAGTATTTCCTTGTAGGGACAATTTCAGTACGATTTATACAGAAAGATATAGCTGAAGAGGAAGTTAATAAGTAAATGATTTTCAAGGCAACCAGACGTGTATTAGAAACAAACAGTTTGGAGATTTGTTCGCAATCGTGTTTCTGCTGACAATGAACGCGGCATTCCTACAGTCAGGCTAATCACCTTTCGAGATTGACGATTAGATTTGGATTAAATCTCTAAGATAAAGAGGCTCCTTACCAACACATGGATTTAACCAAGACGAATATGACCGGAATAGTCACTTTTGTTTGTGCAGTTATTCTGTCAACCTGTGTGAGCAATCCATTTGCACATGCCAGGAAAGATAAAAGTAAGTTGTTTTCCCTGCTCAGTCAATATGTTATGATAGGATCGTATTGTTTTACCACGAAGTCATATAAGTTCAATGTTGAACATGATATTTAGACGTGTGGGTTTTTTTCAAGCCTTTTGATTGTGCTTTTTATGTATTTATTTATGTTGTGTTCTTTATACAGGGTAGTCTATTCATTACATAAAAACTGCTTGGTAAGAGGGCCATGTATTACATAATAAAACTAAAATACAATGCGGAACAACTTAATTAATAGTAAAATAATACAATACATATATAATACAACAAAGCACGTGCACAAATCTAGACTGATAATGGAAACGAGTATTAAGAATTTTGATCACGATATACAAATTAGCTATAAAGTATACTATAGGATTTCCCGGCAAATTCGCGAGTATGTCATTCGAATTCATTTACTTTGCATTTAAGTTAGCGCAGATCAGCTTTGCCATGCCAATTTTCATTCAATTTTCCCGATTTTTGTATTTAATTTAGGATTTTGGTCGAAGGATTTCATAGATCTGTCATTCAATTTAGAAACTGCTCAACTAGCATTCAAATTAATCGTCACTTGTCGAGGCGTCATTTTTATCATTCAAATTAACACCTGTCATTCGTATTCGAATTATGTTTATTCAAGTTAGGAATGTTAGGGGAAGAAATGCACGTTTATAGCTTTAAAAAAATGCAATTAAATACATGATTTGCTATTGGGGTCTTTTCTGTTATTCAATTATTAATTTTGAGGACAAAGCATATGTTTGTAGTCAGACATTAGGTAAAGAAGGGGCGAAATCAAAGGATATGGCATCTCTGAACGGACATGTTCATATACCCCGGAAAAGTGGGGACACGAAAACACCTACCCCAGTCACAATAATGTACCCTTCCTCCCATAATGAAATTGTGATAAATTTATGATGAAACACAAGACAAACAACTTCCTTACATGACAATTTACACAAATATTGAGACCATCAAGTCCGTCGATGTACAGTAAGTCTTTTTTTTAACAATCAAACTTAAAGGCTGATGAATATCTGATAAATCTAAAAGTATATAAAGAGTATAAATGCAAGAAAATAAAATAGGATGAAATACACATGAAAAAACGATCTGAAAGAAAGAAAATAAGCTATAAAAAGTGTTTAAAAAACGAGAAATGTATATTGACCATTAATTTTAGTGCACAAAGTGCTAATTTGAATGCTACAAATGAATTAGAATGCTAAAAGTACACCGTCGCGATGTCAGAAAATCGTGTTGCGCTAAATCGAATGACCAAATAGCGAAAGAAGCAATTTGTTCATTGATTGGAATGAAACATATTCTAACGAAAACTTCATAGATTTGAAATCTAGAAAAGGGAATATAAACCCGAGATATACCTGACTGCACTAAAACCGTCGAATTTGAACGCAAGACAAATGAATTTGAATGACAAACTCGCGAATTTGGCCGGGAAATCTATAGGATTTCCCGGCCAAATTCGCGAGTTTGTCATTCAAATTAATTTGTCTTGCGTTCAAATTCGACGGTTTTAGTGCAGTCAGGTATATCTCG
>JAVYIG010018482.1:0-19521 GCA_035222895.1 Strongylocentrotus droebachiensis | reverse complement strand
ATAATCCCCAGTTGGCCCCTGTGAAGATTCTTCAAACGTAGCCTTCAGATGTAGCTGACTCGATGCTGTTGAAATGTCCACCCTGCATTTATACTATCTAAAACAATTATACTATCCACGCTATTTCCCAGATTAACAAAAGAAATTCTCCACTCCGGAAACCAATTTTCCCTCATATCTATTGCCCTACACAAGAATTCCTAATAATAATATGTTAGTAAACCGGTCGTTTGCATCCAGACAGTTTCTTTCACAGAGTAAGTACATGACCAGAACTCAAACTTTATCTATAGATATGGAATTTAAGAAACAATTAGAAAAGACAAACTAATCTACCTCTCCACCTCCCTCATCACTCACATGCCTATACAACTTTAAAATGAAGCTTTCAAAATAAACTGAATATGATATCTTCATTCATTTGGGTCATTCCTAATGACAGATGCCTTGGTATGGCCGCTTGGGGGTCAACGGGGCGAATAGAATGAGCGCATAATAGCCCCTTTTATGACCTTCATGGCGTGCTTGGCGCGTGCCATTAATCTGGATATTGGGGTTATCGGCTGGAGTTGTATACCCCAGGACATTAGCCTTACGGGTGAGATACTGTTTCAATCTCCTCTCAAATTCCATTTAGGGTATAGGTATTTTCCTTCTCAATAAACCTGTTTATTTATTCTATGTATACTTCTTGAACAAAAGTTTACCTTGACAATTCAAAAGTTTGCCGCCAGAGGTATGCTAGGTATAGAAACATTTAATATATGCAAAGTGGATTCCATATATATATATAGAGATCAATTATGTATAGCAAATGAATAAATAGTAGGTAATCATTTACTTGTAGGAAGGAAACAGGCATTGATTCAAATTATAAGTAAACAGGTCTATTAGAACTTAATTTTTTAATCATGTTCTTGTCTCTTCTTCCATCATACCTATCGTCTTTTCTCCACAAATTTATCATGAACACACGATCGCAAAGATTTTTGGAGAAGCTAACTCGAGGGCAATTTTAATTCCCTGTCTCTATTCTATTCGAAGTCATGTTCGGATTAAAAAAATCTTCTGTGTGAGCCATAATGCATGGCCGTCCAGAGGATTTTTTTTATGTTGGGGACCAGGGGTAAAATGCAATAAATTATTGAAAATTTATTGCATTTTCTGTTTTTTTTTTATTTATGGAAACTGCCCCCTACCCTAGCCCCCCGCTGCGTACAGTCATGGTTTAGTGACAAAGCAATGGCCTCGTAACTGTGAGGCCCCAGGATCAACACCGTGTCGATGTGCTATATTAGTGCCCTTTTGTGGGGCATTAATCCTCATTACTGTCATTTATGACTTAAGGGCATAGGTCCCCTAGTTGATAAGCAAAGTAACTTCTTTAGCAGTCACGCAAAACACACATTGGCAAATTACTATTCAATAAAATCTGAGAATGTATACTATTATCTAGATCTATTATTTTTAAATTATTTTTAAAATAATTCCATAAATTAGGATTAAAAAAAAATATTCCACCTTTATGAGCGACAGTGTGTATCACGTTGAATACATTTTGGAAATGCTCAGTTGCCTTTGGTCTTCATAGTTAGGCAAAGATGAATTGCCAAATGTTGGTTCCCCCCAAACAAACAAAAACAAAAAAATTGGGTATGTATGCAAACTTCACCCAACTCTAGGAGAGTAAACAAAATCCCGTGTTTCATCTGTCACATGTAAGCAAAATAAATGAAATATAACCAATAAACACACAGGCATGCTAATTGTCATTATTTTGGAATTCTTCTGTTTTTAATTGAGGTCAAGCTGCAATCACTCTCTCCGAGACCATGGGTTTGTTTCTTTCTTTTGATAATAAAATAAAGGTATAAACTTACATGCATGCGACGTCTGCGACTCTCTCCATCTTTATTAGGATATCTTGCACTGTGACTCTCCTGTGGATAATTGCCAACACAATTATAACCACTAAAAGTTCAAATACGATAGGGTTCGAGTGACATCATGGAACATTATGGGAAGTCACTCTCTGCAGGAGGGATAAAGTTGTTTCGTCGAGGCGAGGAGATTTGGTATAGATGTAATTGGTTCTTAGAATACCCTGTAGCCAAATGTAAAAAGCCGAAAGTATTAGTATGACAGTATAAAAACTACAATTTAAAAAGATAATTCATGTTTCGAATAGGTTGTAATTGAATTGTATACAAATTATTGCATATAGACGTACAAGCGTAAAGATAATCCGAACATTCGGCTATCATGTTTGAATATCAGTTTTATGTATTAGACTTTATTTTTCTTTTCTTTTCATCTATCTATTCATTTATTCGTTTATTTATTAATTTATTAATTTATGTACTTATTCAGTAGTTTATTTATTGTAACCATACATTACGTTATATTTCAAGTACGAATAAAAGTACAAAGAGATACATGACATGAAAACGAAACTCATATCCTATCTGCAAATGAAATGTTAGGGGTATTATGGCGTAAGAATAATAACTACACTCACAGATTGATAAACAAAAATTAAAATAGTTTTTATAGTGGATCAGTGACTTCAAATCTTGACCTTCTTTTCTGTCCAAGAAGTTCTGGTTTTCAAACAAGTGAGAAAAAAAAATCGGGGGGGGGGGGGCAGGACCTTTGTTTGTCATGCTGAAAATAGAGTTTGTTCCAAATCCACATCATCGCATACTTGTATACTGCAAAGGTCGTGAAAGTTGACTTACTAAAAACATGATTAAAATGTACTGAAACTAGGCGCGTCAATTCGGGGGGGGGGGGGGGGAAGGATAGTTACCAACCCTCAATCATTTCTAATCAATTGTGCACATGCAAGTGGCACTAACTAATTAGGCTTTCAGACTTTTGTCATTACATTGAGAAATATCAGAAGAACACTATAAAGTATAAACTATTCAATCAAAATAATAATCTGTATCACTATCAGTCAGGCTCTTATTATGTAAATTTACACTGGAACATGTAAAAAAAAAAAAAAACTTAATACATACAAGTAAACATGAAAGAAAATATTTTGCGATAGAGGTGGAAATTTCTCTTGGTATATTCTAGATATGAAATATCCATTAATTCTCAAGAGTCCATTTATTTAATATTGTTTAATTTTACTCCTGTTAAATCAAAGGTTGGGTGCTTAAGTTGCTGACGGTGAAAACATTCTGTCCATAAAGACAACAACTACCCGATGTAATATATTTGTTATACTAGTTATAAACAATACGCTCATAAAGTAGTGCTTTTATTTCAAAAAAATCGTCCTCTCAACGTAAGAAGCATTGCATCAATTTCTTATTAAGATATCAAATTTCTAAATTATTTTCTTAGTATATACTTGAAGCTTTGATATCCAAGATCATAGCACTTGGACGTGAAACCTCGAAATACCATGAATTCCATCTCCTCAATCAGATCTGTATGGTGGCTCCTAAGGGACACGCAAACGCAAAATTTGACGTATACCTTTGCAACAAATTTGTGGATTTTCACGTCAAAGACGTGAAAATCCACAAATTTGACGTATACCTATGCAACAAATTTGTGGATTTTTACGTCAAAGACGTGAAAATCCACAAATTTGACGTATACCTATGCAACAAATTTGTGGATTTTCACGTCAAAGACGTGAAAATCCACAAATTTGACGTATACCTTTGCTTGGTAATTTTTTCGTTTTTCTGTACTCAATGGCACTGAAGGGACACGCAGACATGAAAATCTGCGTCCGATATATACGTCTGCGTCTCCCAAAAGGGAAACGCAGACGTGAATATTGGACGCAGATTTTCCAGCAGATTTTCACCAGGAAGATAAGCTTATATGGGTGGTCTGCCCGCCTAGTTACTGATAAAGGGATTACCAACTGGTATCTCATAGTCTTCTAATTGCAGACCCTATAAGTGTGTCTAAAGTCTCACTGTTATTGTTTTCAGCAAGAAGAGGACATTGATGCGCTTGGCAATGGAATGCTACAGGTTGCAATGTACATGTTATTCATTGCTATCATTATCATTGTTTGAGGACAATCAGATGACTAATAGAGGAAGTTATGAAACAATAACAATAAAAATTGGTACCATGCATGTGGACTTAATTTGTTTCATTGATACGGTAGGCCTATAACAATGATTTTAAAAAAAAAAAGCATTTTCATGACGAAATCGTACAGAGAGAGAGATAAACAAAAAAGGAGGGAAATAGAGGAGTGAGAGAAAGGGGAAAAGAAGGTGAAGAGAGAAGGATATTTTAATAGAGAGCAGTTGGAGGCTTGGAGCTCCTAAACATGTCTACAATTTCAATTCAGACAAAATAATATAGACAACAAAATCAAAAAGAAATACAAACACATTGAATTTAGCTCAAATTGTTGATTTTCTTCTTCTCTCATTACCAAGCACTTACTTCTTTGTGTGCATCTTGTTACGACTTGCACCCCCCTCCTATCCCACCCTTTTATTCTCTCTCTATTTCTTTCCATCTCTCTCTCTCTCTCTATCTCTCTCCCCTTCTCTCGATCTTTTCCTCCTTTCTCCATCCCAATCTGTCTCTCCCCTCTCTCTCTCCTCAGTCTATCCCAATATGTCTGCCCCTCTCTATTTCTCTCTCCCAATGTCCCTTTCTCTCTCTCCTCTTTCTCATTTCTCTCTCCCAATTTGTCTCTCCCTTCTCTCTCCCAATCTGTGTCTCCCCCCTCTCTCTCTCTCTCTCTCTCTCCTCTCCACCTTTCTCCCAATCTGTTTATCTTCTTTCTCTCTCTCTCTCTTCTTTCAACGTTTCTTTATCCCAATTATATGTCTCTCCTCTCTCTCCTTTGCTCTCTCTCTCTCTCTCTCGAATTTCGAATACACATAGTACAGAGAGAATGGGAAGGGAGGAAGGAGAGAGAGAGCGATCGAGAGAGAGAGAAAATCTGCGTCCAATATTCACGTCTGCGTGTCCTTTTTGGGAGACGCAGACGTGTATATCGGACGCAGATTTTCATGTCTGCGTGTCCCTTCAGGGCCATTGAGTACAGAAAAACGAAAAAATTGCCAAGCAAAGGTATACGTCAAATTTGTGGATTTTCACGTCTTTGACGTGAAAATCCACAAGTTTGTTGCATAGGAATACGTCAAATTTGTGGATTTTCATGTCTTTGACGTAAAAATCCACAAATTTGTTGCATAGGTATACGTCAAATTTGTGGATTTTCATGTCTTTGACGTGAAAATCCACAAATTTGTTGCAAAGGTATACGTCAAATTTTGCGTTTGCGTGTCCCTTAGGAGCCACCATAGATCTGGTTACCAAGGAAACCACAGGCATCTCTCGAACGTCTGCATCAAGACTTAAAACTAGGGGAGCGAGAGAGAAAGAGGGAGAGGGAGAGAGAGAGAGAGAGGGAGAGAGAGAGTCGTGTCAGGGCTTTCAGGATGTGTGATGGACTAGGAGATTATTTTGACTGAAAGGTCTCAGTGTGAAACAAGGGGTGTCAAGGGGGTTAGCCCCTCACGATACAACTATGAATAGACCACCTCATATAAAGCCCACCTATTATGAAATGGGGGTAGCCCAAATATTGATAATTTTCGACTAAAACAATATATATTATATACATTTTTTTTGTTGGGGGGGGGGGTGGAGCTGCACCCGGGGATATTGTACCAATGGCTTCAAATCTTTGCATATACATTTATTACTAGGGGGGGGGGGCAGAGTTTCATGACAAAATATCAGTACACTGTATAATTCTATTTTGAATGGAAAGGATGTAGGGAAGGTAATTATTTAGTGATGGGATGACTGAGACTGAGGGTGAGAGATAATTAGAGAGAAGGTGTTAAAGAGATATATATATATATTATGGTCAGAGAGAGAGAGAGGGAGAGAGAGAGAGAGAGAGAGAGAGAGGGGGGGTCAGATAAAATAAAATGTAAAAGAGAGAGAGAAAGAGAGCTGAGAGAGTAAAAGAGGGTGAGGTGAAAGGGAGAAAGGAATAGAGAGGAAATTAAAGAGCTTGAATAAGGTAATGAGATATAGAAAAGAAAGAGACAGAGAGAGAGAGAGAGAGAGAGAGAGAGAGAAAGAGAGAGAGAGAGAGAGAGGGGGGGGGGGGGGGAGAGAGAACTTGTATACCCTTTAAATCCAGGTCCCTCTCAACTTTCACTCATGCTCATCGGCCGATCGCTAATTAATGGTGAGCTGAAACAAAAACAAGAAGTGTTCTCCCCTCGTACAGTTCAGCTTATGTTAGTGAACATTTCTCTTTCAATATACATTAAATTTAAATAAACTACATTAATGTTATGCGACTACGATGGTAAAAACGACGGGATTGCATGATTATACACAACATACTCATAAGGTACTGTATGACCTCCTGATGACATATCATAATTAGGAAATAATAGACTAGATTCAGTAGATTGTAAGGATATAATTACCAATTTCGCTTCTTATGTACTTTTTTTTTGGTTTTTGAATGCTTTTTGTATACGCATTAGGTGGGGAAAGGTTGAGATTACCTAAAATATAATGGTTTGATAAGATATGTCGCCATGAATGTTTTTTCTTTTACCAATGATCTTGCCGATAGCCTTATTTAAGATTGTGTCGCTACCAGAAATAAAGACTCCCTTTAACTGCTTAGGAGTGTATCGCAAATTCAAGCACAACGCTTATCATAACGTTGGTTATTTTCAAAGGTGTTTTTGGCGGTAATAGGATGTGCACAAAGGGGCTAAAGTTTTTCTTGCCCCTGAAACAATAAAAATGGAGAATCACCGGCGTATACATGGATGGGCCTTTTCCATTTATGGGGGGTTGATCTCGAGTCGGGCTGCTATCTTACCACGCAGCCTCTATTACCCCAACCGATAAGCCCGGTGCTTTCTCTATCTCTTTCTCTTTCTCCCTCTCTCTATCTCTCTCTCCTGGTCGGGAGAATTTCACATACCGCTGCGAACGGTCGCTCTCTATCTACGGCACGCCATTGACTATATTTGGAATGTACACTCGCCGTGTAATTAGTCTCTCCATCTGAGCTTAACCCCTACGCTGCGGTGGCTTGCTTTTTACCACACAGCCGGGGTGCGCCGGGGTATAGCACTACTCTCTATCACACACTTATATCCAGCACAACAGTTTATCATTATAAAGACTCCATATTTTATTTTTTACTTTAAACATATAACCGTTTTCGCTTCTATGTAGTTTGGTGAAGGACTGTAGGTTACCCTGACACACAGTCGGACTGTGAATATGAAAAACATGGGGAGGCAAAATGAGGGCCAATGGTACCCATCAATATTAGTCTAACACGAGATGCAGAGCAGAAAATCTTGCATGGAGAATATATATACTCTCTATGAAGTTAGGCATACACTGCAACTTTCCATACCCGAACCCGAACGCGATTGAAAAATTCTCTCCTACCAAATTCCTTGCATACCAATCGCATACCCGTTGTCGGAGTCCTTGACGTCACATGCTTACCGGCCGCATCGTTTTATGCAGAGCGTATGCTAATTTTCTGATCATCTTTTGACGTCATTGGTCGAAAGTAACGAGGCAGGGTGTACCCGCAGCGCTGACCAATCAGCGCCAAGCCGGGTCGTAGTCCGAGGTACTTGAATGGGTGTTAGTGAGCCTGAGTTGTTCATGTCACAGATTGTTCTAGCTTGCAATCTGGTAGGACTGTCTCAGTCTCCCTCTGACTTCTCTTCCTCAGGTAAGTCTTATTCTAAACCTCCTGAGTCTATTCCTTCTCCTTTCCTTTTTTTTTTCCTGAAGTGATTCTTCGTCGCTGCATTCCTATTTCATTAGGCGCATACGGGATCCAACAAGACGGCTTTTGTTCTCGCCCTGCCGATAGCATCACATAGTCTGTCAATCGCATCTTCGTCGATTTATGAGCCGATAATTTGTTTTACGGATTTGTCCAGATTTGTGTTATTTGCGAGGATAACTCGGTTTGTTCTTTGGATCACTGTGTCAACCCGAGCGTGATTAGGACTGGTCAACGGGCAAAAAGAGAAGAAGAGAAGATTACCAAAGTTTAATTGGTTTGGTTCGTGATCATTCTCACATTTTGTTACTTTTGATCAAAGCGCCGGAGAGCCAACATCGAATTGTGTCTAGCTGAGTAGGCCTTTGCAGATTACGGAACCTGGGGATATTTACTGAGTTTGTAAGGATCATTACTGTGTTGCTGTTTCTGGTGTTAGCGCTGCACATTCGTTGAGTCTTTAAAATGTTTCATTTGTCTGAAATATATACTATACTACGTGAATATCATGCTACGTAAATTGTATTTGCATGGCAAGAGTAAAAGTTATACAGTTATGTAGAGCATAACATTGTGGTAGAATTATAATTGGATAGGATTAGTATTGCCCATTGTGAGTTATTGTCGCTGCATTGCTGCATGTGAAATAATTATTTTACAAAAATAATTCATAAACCAAGCTGTAGAATTGTAAAGATGAAATACACTTTAAATATAATAATCACCCATCAAATTTTGGATGAATATTACTTGTTATTTAATGAGTAAGCTTTATATAACTTCATACAAATGTGTACAGCTGCTGCTATGGAGTCTAGTAAATAAATTATGCGCAATGTTTTGTCTAAACGCTTAGGCCTATATAATGATTTCAAATTGGTATTTTATAATGTTCAGCGAAAATTAATGGCTCAATTTCAAGCAAAAACTGAAGGATAACTCTACCTATGAGATATTATCCATCCATTCGTTTGCACCAGCCTTCCGCTGTGTATGAACATAGTGCCCCTCTACCAGACAACCCCCCACTAGGCCCCAGTACACAGTCACCATATTTGGGCCGCGGGTGCCGAGCCGATAGTACACGGATGCCGCCATATCACACTGGTCTAACATGTATGGCTGTATGGCAGGCTAGGCTGATCCGCCATTTTGAAAGGCGCCATTTTGAAACAGTGCCTTTTCTTTTCTCACTCTCTCTCTTTTTAAATTCGTTTATTTGTTTGTTAACTTGATGGGAATAGCATAATACTAGACAAGGAAGTACTCACAGTCACTTGAAATGTTATGTTGCCTTTGTTTCAAAGTTATGCGTTCTGCCGTCTATTCTGTTAGACATTTATTTTAATAACTGCTATTTCTATTTCATATTATACAAGAATTGTCTTTTGGCCTTTGCTTATACAGTCTTTACATATTACAAATGTTCTTCTTTTATAGGAATGGCTTGCGAAATGTCTTGCATATAATTGTTGTCAGTGAACAGGTTTCCGAAATTAACTCTAGATTTATTACTTTATAGAATATCAATTCATCATCGAATTTAATATTGGCTAAATCTACATGAAAAACGTGTTATCATTCATTCAGTAATATTTCTTATTCAAGGCCTTACCACGTCTTAAAGCTAACGAGGAATGCGCCTATTGAAATAAAGGGCTTTTCTTTATTTAATCAAACTAATATCCAAACGATCGTTTGAATTTTATAAGAGTTATTGATAGCACTATTAGTGCTCAAATTAATCGTGATGTTAATAAATGTACGCTATATATCCTGTTAACTCAAAGAGCATTTCTTTTAACGAAGTGTCATTTGGCTTTGTATGATCCTTTCATCCTATCATAAAAACTCATTTTTAAAGTCTCTATTTGCTAACCTTGTCAGATATTTTTCTCATCAAGGTAGTATCCTAGTACATGCATATCTATACAAATTATGTACATGCCTACTCTCTAAGAGATATCAGTCTTAATACATATTTCAAGTTTACGATTTCAGCATCTTACAACTGATGTTCTGGCATACAGTTCTTAGTTATCGCGGATGACAATAATGTTTAACATTGAACATTTTGTTTGGTGCTACACAAATGACATGTTACACAAATCCGAGTCCAGATGACTGTTTTAACCATTGCCCTGAAATGCGATAGATAGATAGCATGTTGTTGTCGCTCTGAGAAGGGTGTTTTGCAAATTATTCTTTGAGTTAGCGTTTATTGCAAATCATGTCGAAAGCAGATATATTTTACTTCTTAAAAATGGGCCCCGGTTTTACACTGTAGTGTTTTAACTAGCTGAATACTTCCTTATTTTGTTCGCTTACAACAAATAATAATAATATATAGTGGATCTTCAGGGTGCCCTCAAGAACTACTGAAAATGACTTACATATTTTTGTTCAAGGGGCTGTCCCTGCCCTTGTGCTAGCGCGTCTACATCATCTGTCAATCATCTTCTTCTCATATACCCGCCTTCATCAAAACACCAACAAGGGATTTTGTTACAACAAAATGTCTATATGATTATATAAAGCAATTATATTTTTTGTACTTGCAATCCGTATAGGTATGTCATATTTTCTCCCTGTCGTACACTTTCTGTTCAGAAAAATGTCTTATTTTATTTTCGCTTCGTAAGATCTTTGATGTGCTGACTTCACATTTCCTATTTAAAATATTTATGCAATCTGTTTTATTTTCTCTTCGTATGGTCGGTTAGCTGCAGACTTCACACTTTCTAATTTTGTTTCTTATATATTGTGGACCCCATTGAAGAACAGTAGCATTATGTTAGTACCACTGTAGTTAGGCTATCCATCATATTTACAAATATCTATGACTTATCTTGCATTTTGACCTGTTGACATTTCTACAGATTTTACTTTAAAAGTAAACTATTGTCTCTTTTTGGGACCGTTGACTTCACACTTTCTCCGGATCGCACATTTCACCTTGCATTTTCATTTCTATAAACGAACGAACTTACAAATATAATCTCGTGTTAATTTTCTCTCTCTCGATAGGCACTTTGAGCGCCAGACTTCACTCTTTCTCCGGATCGCACCAACGGCGGCACCATGGCTGACGAATCGGATCAATTTTTGCAGGTGGACAAGAAGGCCCAGCTCGAGTCTCAGGCTCAGAGCTTCGACGGTAAGAAGATGTGCTGGATCAATGACGACAAACAAGGATACATAAAGGGTGAGATCCTCAGCACAAAGGGCGAGGAGTGCACCGTCAAAACCGCCACGGGAAAGGTAATTATGAACATCAACAACGGGAACTTTCCGTTTAGCGTAGTTTTTAAAGATACTATGTCCCTTTTGCAGCCAACATCAAATTTTGGAGACCTTTGCAGGAATAATGAATATGTCGTGTATGTCCTATCTGTGAAATTTAAACGTTAGCAGTGCCCTAATATTCAAATTATGCAAGGAAACATGTTTACTTGCTAGAATGGGACATAGTACCTTTAATATATGAATATTGTTAGAACACGACGGTGCCATAGACTTTCGAGAAACTATAGCAACCGAAGATGATTGTAGTAGCCACGTCGCCTATTGAAATGTGCGAATATTATCACAATGACATTTACCATAATTTAAACCTGAATTGTATGGGGTAAACAATAGGGTATTCAAATTTCCCTTGAGTTGAATTCTTGAAAACCTTTGCGATCGTGTTGGGAAGCAAATATAGCTGGCCTTAGCTTTTTTTAGAGGAGTAAGTAGAGCATTTCAAGTAATAGTTTCTACCAGTATTTAATTTACTACACGCAGGTCCATTTATTGATAATGAAATCATGAAATCCTGTTCATAAGATTATACGGAAGAGGCAAGGATTAGACACTCCAGCCTACGCATATGAGCCTTATACTATAAACAAATACAATTATTTCAAACCTGTATTAGTGGTATCTTCATACGTATATTGCATGGCGTTAGTTGTCATGATACACGAGCGTTAGGTTGTCGAGAGACCTCTTTACGAAATGCATTGTTAGGACAAAAGTATAATATAATTACGGTTCAGCTAAAAAATACGTCTTATTTTCGATATATTTTGAGAAACCTGCAATAACCATAAACATTTAAGACCTCCTATACTAGCTAGGCCTAATGTACCGTTGCCTAAACTGGAAGTACTATATTTTGTTATACATCTGTCATATTTAATTTTCTCCAGTTTTTTTATGTAACATTATAAGCTCTCGACGACTGCATAGAATTCTTTTAAAGCTGTTACCAAACTTCTTTGATTAATATACTACAGTGATCGGGGATACCTTGATAACTGGAATTTTTCATTAATCATTAATATTCTTTCCATCGAAACTTTAGAAATGATTCTGTAATTTCGCAGTGACTAAGCATATCTTTTAATGCTATTTCCTTTACTGTAGAGTTTACTGTGTCATACAAAGCTGTGGACTATTATATACCGTGAATTTGGAAATGTCAGTGGATAATGACCCGGCTCCAGATTTTTTTTTTTTTTTTTTTTTTTTTTTTGGGGGGGGTCTTAATACTGTTAGTATACACACATTAGATAATGAGACTTAAGACGGTAATGCGAAGTGCGTTATTATGTAATCGAAACCAAGGTGTGCCGCTTGGAAGGATGCGACACGAACCAAAGTATTCACTGAAGTAGCTTCGAGATGTTGAATGATAAAACAAATACATAGCTAAGACATACTATGAAAGATTAGAATAAGTTTTCAAAATCGAATAATTCTTTGTTGAGTTATAAACTTCGTCTTATATTTGCTTGAATGTCATCCCTCCTGTAATTTTTCTTAAAGCCCTTATGTACAAATTATTAAGATTGGGCCATACGTATTCTTAATTCTATATTCCCTATATATCTTTCATTTTTATTTGTAAAATACATTCCACTCTCCACCGTACATGAGTACGTGGTAGGAAGAAATTCCTTAAAAAAACTCAAACACCTCAGTAGCTCGGCCAAATGACACCCGATGTCATGATGATGTAGATTCTGAAGAATATACTTATTTGGCCTATTACGTAGTATCATTCGGAGGGAGAAAACCTTAAATTGATATTATTCCTTCTTTATTTTGTTTTCCAAACTTAAACAAACTTTGCTAATTATAATGCTCGGAATAAACTAGGTGTGTTTTAGTATCATAATTATATCGCAAATAATTTATTTTTAAAGTGAAAGTCTGCTGTTAATATGCCTCACCAATAATAAACATGTATAGAATATTCAAACTTTACTGTATAATACAGGAAGAAGGCGTATAGAATCCCATGCCTGAAACGGACCATGCCGTCTCTAAAGCGCTTTAGAGAAGTTATCGTTACTCCGGGAGTAACTCACGCACACAGTGTGCACCATTTCCACTCCATGGGGAGTATTCCTACCATAAGGTCACTGTTATTGTTATTTAACGTTAAAGATGTTAAAGTGAAGTGAACAGGAAAATTAAACACTTTTTTTTTTAACCTTTGACCCTTACAGCAAGTTACCGTCAAGAAGGATGACACCCAGCAAATGAACCCTCCCAAGTTCGATAAGATGGAAGACATGGCTGGTATGACCTACCTCAACGAAGCCAGTGTATTGGAGAACCTCAGGCAGAGATACTACTCTGGTCTCATCTACGTAAGTTATTGACCTCCTAACCTTTGACCCCCTGCCTACATCAATACCTTCATTACAAACTCATTTGGTACAAATTATGTTCTATTCATGTGCCTCATCCATGTACGTTATGGACCTCTCACCTTTGACAAGCGCCTGCATGAATACCCTAATCCCAAATGCATTCTTCTACTGTAATACGCCGAGCACAAAATATGGTGAAATTATTGGTCTCATCTACGAAAGTCATTGGCCTCTCACATAATATGACCCCTGAATACCGTCATCACAAATACATTCTTCTTAAAATTTGAGTACAATATGTTTTTTTTTATTTATTTGTCTCATCTAAGTAAGTTATTGACCTCTCACCTTCGACCCCTGTCTTCACGTTTACCCCCATTGTACGTGTATTATGTTACACCTATCGGAGTATAAAATGGTCCCTTCATCAAAACTGTTGTTGATTTCTGGTAAAATTATAGTTTATATTTGGGGATAACCTTTAACATTTAGCTTGTTCTGAATTGTTTGTTGTTGTACCATTAGAACACGAAAAGACTAACGAAAACATGCTGCAAATCAAATTGACAGGACACCACATCTCATACGAGATGTTTTGAGTCGGGACTATTTCCCCCTTTCTCATTATTCTGCTATATTATGATATTTTCTATCCAAAATCGAATGGCAGTTGTAATCAATCGGTTGTCTTAAATATATATAAGTGTATTTCTCGTTTGCCAGAGTTCATTATTACATTTTATGCCCACCGATTTTGAACATCTACCTAATATTACATACTAATTTTAAAACTAAAGTCTCATGGATTCGTTACTCCATTAATGAAAAAATAAAAAACAATAATGAACAAAATATTCAGTGCTAGCGCTTTGACCAAACGCCTGTCAATAGTCAGCAGTTGATCTACTAAACAGATTAACAGATGACAATCTTTTAATTAACTGGCACAGATTACCCGGCAGCGAATGACCTACATAAAGGAGTTATTCATGTAATCCTGTGAGCAAATATCGGTGTATATCGAAAAGGCAGGTCGCCAAAGATTTTTTTTTTTAATATTGAAAAATAAACGGTGACACAGAAAAATCAAAAGAAGTAGAAATACAATGTATATGAAATACATTTGACGAGAAGAAATATACCTAACTAGCATATCTTTGTCTTCAAACTTTCAAATATAATTATACAACAAAAAAAAGAGGACAACAGACGTACAATAACTTATTTATTTCTGGTGCTTCTCCGAAATATTACAAATGCATTGACATGTAGAAGTGATAAGTATGACATCTTCTCTAGCCTACGGGCATATATAGGCAATATGAACAGCAGTGATGTGAGCGAGAGGGTTAACTATACTTGAGCGGTATGTGGGAGGGCCTTGGTCCGGTCAACATTCCTCGCGCATAATTCCGACCGGTTCCAATATCAAGACCAGAAATAGAAACCTTGAACATGGGAGCAGATGTCTGATGCGATCATCGAATTACACCGGGGAATGGGAACAGCCCGCACCCGTGAGTGTGTAATGGGACATTGCACCTTTCACACAGGCAGTATATGGATTTCCGCGATCCTTTGTGGGTTGTGTACACATGGTACCCAGACACTCATGTAACTCAGCGTTAAATTCCTTTAACACGCCTTTAAATTCAATCTCGTTCCGCCGAAAAAGGTGTCCTAAAATACCTTGTGTTCTAAAAGGAGAAGAATATATCAGCCAACATGTAAGTAAAATACACGTACATGTTATATGTGAAAATATCGTCAGTTTTACCAACATCTTACGCTTTACAAACATCAGAATTGATCAATGTAACGAAAATCTACATTTCTAAATGTCTACTAACGAAACACAGCCATATGATATTATACAGCTTCCCTGTAAATTCAATAAATCTAAATTATTACAAATTCTTTATCACACAAGGTACAATTCATGATGACAGAAGATTGAATCAAATCAAATGATCTACATCAATTACCATAATCAAATCAAGGAACTTTTAGCCTCTCAATAATGTATGCACATATGCACTCATTAAACGAAATGAGTACAGACGGGAGGTAGGTGAATTGAAGCAAAATTGTTCCATCTGATGGATACCCCTCATTCAAATGATGAGAATGGCATATGCTCTGCATGTCTTACGTGAAACATGGATGCAGTCCCGACAATTTTTTCATCTGTCCGACCTCGGGCTCACTTGATGTAAGATGTTGTGTTTTGTATGTTTATACTATAAATGGAAATTTAAGTTCTTGGCTACTTGAAGGTATTAGAGGAACATATACTTTTTAAATCTATAGGCTCACTTTGATATTTTTCTTTGTTCGCAATATGGATAATAATAATAATGATAATAACAATATTCATTAAGCGGAACATATCCATCTCTAGAGATGCTCAAGGCGCATACAAATAATTTAAATTTGTATCATGAATTCTACATACTTATTAAATGTTAACTTACATGTCAGTTCATCATGGCATATTAAATAGATCACACAAATTCATGATGCCATGGTACATACATTGTGGCAAAGGGTGATTATTTGTTTGACATGCATTCTACAAAGAAAACATTGACATTTAACAATATTTTTAAAAAAAATCTCTTTAATGGTTTACCTTTCCCTTTTTTTTAAATCATTTTCATTAACTACGTTTAATGAATATTTCATTATGTTTCTAAATGATAAACAATGACACAGCTAAGGACGCCAAATGTAATATATGATTGTTTGATACGTTGAGTATAAACATTTTCACTTTGGCTTTATCAGCGAGGGTCTATATATCGTTGCCTGTCTAAACATAATGAAAATGCGTTTTATTCATGAATAGTTCGGTTGTATATTCATAATATTTAAACTTAATTGAAAATGACAATTGACAATGCGTACAAAATTGATCTGGATGTCAAATATCAACTAAACACCCCACACTCAGATCATTATGATACTGCGTTTACATACACCTTCTTCTATCTTATTTGCCAGTCTGCTACATCTTTGATCTTACCCCTGATCTTACAAGAAAACTGTTGTTCTCGAGCAAAAGGTTACAAGAACCAATGTGTACTCTACACTGTTAATTCGCTTTTAGCTCAGACACGCTATTTCAACAAGCCAAACCGCGGCCTATTTATACAGACGGTAACGGATGAGTGTTAACATCAACAGCTCGTGTTAGGTATACAAACCATCAACAGAATGAAGCAGTATAAACTGGAGATGTGAGACATTTCAAAATGTACTGAAAAAACACAGATAAATCGTGTCTTTAACTTTAAATGTAGAAACAGAGGTGGGGAAATGTGTATGTAATCTTCTTATATAACCAAAGCTGATAATTTGAAATATGTCCATCAATAAGCGACTAATATAAGGTGATAAGTACGAATAATCTTTCGGTTAATTTGAGGAGAAAAAACAAATTCAAATTTACTTCATTGATTGATGATTCTCCATGATTGCCATTATTATTTTATGAATATTTATGTTATGTATAAATGATACATATAAATAGTAGCTTGGCTCCTTTCAGTTTAATTACTAGCACTATATGAAACAAATATAAATTGCGGTTTTACAGATATCGAATGAAACCACACAAAAATTCATATGAAATAGGAAAAATATCATAATTAAAGCTAACTTTTGAGTTATCTTAGTAATGGTTACGCCGTGTTGCAGAATTTTTGTTTTAAATTACAATGAAAGATATTCTTTTGAACCGAAATTATTAGAATGTTTGCATTTATCAGTGGTTATCACACGTTGGCTGAGTGTTATTTGTGAAACAACTTGATTTAAACTTCAAATACAACAGGGCTTATTGTGGTGCATGTTACATTGATCTCTCTATCAAACATTAACGGGGGTGTCTTGCTTAAAGAAATACGTCGACAAGTGACTCGGTTGATTAATTATTTCATCCGTCGACCAATTAATCAATTAATTAATTGAATAAATGGATCGATAACGAGCTACTTCATATAAATAATACTTAAATACAAATATAGCATCTTTTAAGCACCAAAATTTGAAAGTTAAATCGTACTTGCTTGGTATTAGACAATACTTCTCAATATATTTCACTCTGTTTTCACAATATTCTACTCAAGAGGGTTGCTCTAAAACAAATGCTTGATGTATAAACATTAATGATTTTTCTTTTTAGAATGTATACATGTACTACGGATTAACAGTGTAGGTTAACATTTTCAACGATTGATGAGCGTAGGCTCAGTAACTAAATTGCTAATTTGGACAGATCACAATAAGAATAGATTTCATTGAACGTTCTACAACATCCTGAGCGTGCTAAGACAATAATTAAATAGTTTTCTGTGTATTTCCGTATTTGTTTCATGAATGTACATGTTCATCGTATTATGTTATCTAATATAATGTGTCGTACATCCTTGGAAAGGCGGCTGCATAATGACATTAGACATAGTGGGGTTATCAATGGTCATTAAGTAGAATTAACCCGCCGAAATGAGATAATTTGAGATAATACTGAGTAAAACAGGTGCACTTGTATTACAGTACATGCGGCTTGGGGAATCAACATATTCAGTAAAATTGATAAAAGGTTTTGTCACACAAAATAGTGATGCGTGCCTTTATGAGATACCAAAACGTAAAAGCAAGTAATTTCATAAATTCTTTTATCTTACATGATATACATCGGGTAAATAGCTGTGGATAAATGATCAAGTTTCGATTTAAATTACCAATGGATATTCGAATAATCAAAGGAATTTTTCATTATCCCTAATTCATATGCAGTTTCATTAATTGAAACGAATAATTTTTTTGTATCATTATTATGAAAAATACAACCCAACGATAAATGCACAGATATATGCGACACTCACGATAAATGCATACCAATTTCGCTCTCCCAAAGTAAGTGCATATTCTCAAGATACAGTTACTATACGCTTCTAACCAGTCAATGCATTCTTGATAGCATCGCAATGGACCACATACCGTTCTGTGTTTAGCCATATTACTCAGTCTAATGCTATTCATCACCTAATAATAGACCGAAACGTCTAAACTTAAATGTTGGTCGCGTCACCTCTTAAAAGTATTACCATGTTACCTGACCTCTTACAGGCACAAACCAAAGTTTTTGCTTTATAATTGGGCGAAATATTACATGCAACGTGTAATAATAGCACTATACTCACTTTAATGTTAATCGAGTCGTTTTTGTTATTTAAAAAAAAATCCTCCGAGTCCCCGAGAAGTGAAACGAACATATTATTCTTGATGATATGATATGATCTAACTTTGTATAAGTTTTTTCATTTTTCAATAAAAATTCTGAATCGAGCTAGTTGTACGTAGACGTAGATGATAATGCTAGAATATTGGTATTTTGTAATTTCACCCAGTATTTTGATCTCATGTTTGGTCACGATGAAAGAAAAATATTATTTACTTTAAAATTACTTTAAACCAACAACTTTTACCAAATTCAAATGTCAATTTAGAAGGAAATATGGTAATACAATCTATAGACATTTTGTTGTCAATGAGAGTTACCAATATTTAAACATAATTACCCAAACGAAATGACAGTTGGACACCGTGAACTAAATACAGACCCCCAAAACGCTTTGCGGAATCCCCCCATTGTGGTGTTTTATTACCCCTCAACCAGTCACTGAGTCAACATGTTTACCCCCCAATGAATCACTGAAGCTCTTCAAGAGCAATTTACACAGATCTTAAGTGAATCAAATCTCAATAAACCACGATAAAAGAAACCTCGACAATACTCAGTCTGGCAAATCACTGGTGTAATTGTATTACAGACACAGTGATAGAAGCACCTTGGAAATGCATGACACATTCTACAAACTTGTAGATACAAGAAATTATATGTACTATTAAAGAAACATGTCAAAATAAATGTGGCAAATCTATAGTCTCCGTAAGATGCTTACAAATTGTCTGGAAAATTATGTAGTCATTGAATTTTTCAGTTCGTCTTTATGCTAGTTATAAGAGATATATCACAATTCCAACGTTGGACATCTCAGTGACTTTATTTGCACT
>JAVYIG010018481.1:0-19525 GCA_035222895.1 Strongylocentrotus droebachiensis | reverse complement strand
TTAAGAGGGGGAGGGGAAGGGGGGGAGGCTAGTGAGCAACAAAAAATTGCCCCGCTGCGAACAGTCATGGTTCAGTTACAAAGCAATGGCCTCGTAACTGTGAGGCCCCTGGATCAAAACCATGTCGATGTGCTATATCGTATCAGGACAATCACCCCCTGGGCAATCACCCCCCGGAAAACTCCCCCCGTAGGACGATTACCCCCCGGGAAATTACCCCCGGAGAATTACCCCCCAAGGACAATTACCCCCCAAAACGCGGCTGTTTTTTGTTGGCGGTGGTTTACCAGTCATATCTGATATGACAATGTTTATAACGTTGAATCAAATAAATAATACACCCCGGGCTCTTAAATTTCTGTCAAATATTGATCATGGATTTACGTTGATGATGAGCAATTGATAGGGCTTGTTAATCTCACTGGTTTCTTTGATGTCGAATGATCGGCTGCTTTGATCGTAATTAGTCATTACAGCGATGCCATTGGGATCGTCTTCCTTCGTCCAGTAGAGGGTGCCATCGAAGTAGCTTATATCAATCAGTTTTTCTCGCTCTTTTTCGCCACTGATGTCAGGGTCATTCATGTAGTTTGTGAGATCCTGAGCCGTTGAGGGAGATTGGTTTACGTCCTTGTAGTAAGATCGTTTCTTACCAAAGTCACAGAAAAATATGCGTCGTGGATCTCCTGCCACAACAAAGAAAATATGCAAATGCAAAGTAGTTAATCTTATGAATTTAGCCTTTGATTAAATGAAATTTCATGACTAAACCCTCACAACAACCAAGATGGATTTACAATCTAAGTCTGAGAAGACAAGACAAGATTATGTAAAACTTGAAGATAGTACATGACTTTTTGTGTGTGATATACGTGGTGTATTATACAATGGTCATTCAATTAATTTTGAACTCATTTTTCATACAATTTATCGTTTTCTCCTTGTTTATAGCCCATGATATACAATTATACTGTTAAGTCAACATTAAGAAGGACATGGAAACATGTATATTTCTTAATATTTAAATTGTTAAATCTGCCACTGCCATCACTGTCTCTCCGCGACTAATCAAAACGTTGATTTAACGCTTTTTTAAGAAGGTAATATGAGGGATCATTAGAATGTCTGTTATCTGATCATATCAAGTCATCACCACAATTATGTTTTTATTATAGAAAGAAGGGAATATCGTTATATTGTAATACAAATACAACATTATTTTTCTTGATAAATCCATGAGTTAGCATTCCAAAGGCCATGAAGAATCTTTCCACGTACACGGCTGATGTCAATGACCCTTCTAAATAAGAAATACGTACATGGATGATGTCAATGCCAGGGTAATATCAGTGGAGCACCAGGGTCGTTAAGTGTGACATACATGAGCGCCATACAAGAACCCACAACAACTATTATCACTTTCATGCTTGGCGCTCACATAATTATTGTATTGTATTATACAAAATTATTAAAATTAGTCGCCGACATGCTAATCCAACTACAATGACGTTTGCATCATACCAGGTACCCATTAACACATGGGTGGAGAGGAGCCATGTAGATAAACTGTCTATCTGAAATGACATGTCATGTTACTAAACCCTTCTAAATATGAAATACGTACGGGTGAGATCAATGCTCAATCCAGTGATTTCGGATAGATCGTTGTTCCTGTATATAGTCTCCGTGCCTCCAGATCCATCGAGTCGTTTGCGCTGGATTTTGTATTTCAGTGACCAATACAAGAATCTGAAAAATCAAGCGTGCCGTAATAATCAATTTCAACACCAGAAAAAAAAAGGAAAGTATGAAACGTTATATTAGATTTTTTTTTTTTTAAATAATTTGGGGTGAACCAAATATTTTATCACTATTTCGTTGAGCGTATATTTCTTCGGCATTGTGGACATCAGGAACGGCAGAACATCTTTTATAAGTGGGGGGAGGGGTTGCCAAAAAGGGCACACCTTCGGAAAAGGGGCTCCTACGAAAACCTGTCGAAAACGATTGATTTTTATACCCCCCCCCCCCCCGTTATGAATGCATTATTATTTGTTATGCTGTTTTATATCATAGAACAGAGATGTATATAAATTATATTGTTTTCTTTCTGGACACAATTGCTGGTAATACGCTAGGTAAAAATGTATGTACGAGCTAGCCAAAATAGAGAGACGTTAATAGCTGACAGCTCTGATGCCTTCTGGAATAGTTGCCTGTATATATACAAGTATACCACTTTCTAATTTATTGATGTTCCTGTTGTAATTATTCATTAACGTTGGGTTTTAGGCGAGGTTGTTTTGCGAACGAACGGAAATTATTCAGGGAAAATGAAACGATATTTACACCGTTTTAAATCTGAGATGCATGGCTCTACGTGTTATCAGTGTCTGTGATATGGTGTAATATTGAAGCCCTAAAAGAAGTGCTTTAAAATGATCAAGAATGGCCTCAAAAAAGTAAAATCACAGAGTGACCGGTTTTTACCATACACGTTTCCCCCAGTAGACTGTTGTTTTATAAAAACCGTTAGGAAAACGCAAAATTTAATTTCGATTTCCAATCATAAATATCTTGATAATCAGACAGGCGATCGGCTTGTAAAAGCCATGGGGTTCCCGACTGACCTAAAGGGTTATAATTATCATTGCAGCATGAGCTAAATCCAGGATTTTGTTTCAGAATCTGAGACTAAGTTACCCAATCCCTTTAAAGCAAGATCTGCTTATTTCTGTCCCCTCAAGCAATGGTAAGAACCCCCTTTATTTTCCCTTTGTGATATTACATTTCGACCCTCAAAAATTAACTACGGGCTTGGAAACAGCTTTTCATCTGCCCTCCTTTTAAACGATACATATGCATGCCATGTGCATGATAGACTGCACATTATAAGGTACATATGTAGAAAAAAAGGTTCACCTGTTCGTCACATGAGGGGTAAGCAACCAAGATCGCCCACAGATATCAACATTCCGCGTGGTAAAATCAGAGGAAAACTGCTAATTAAGTATAAAAGAGCTTAAAACATATTTAGGACATTGTACCTTCCTATTAAAAAAAAACTTTTTTTAAACAGATGGTTATTGTCTTCTGGCAAATCAAACGTTGGGGGATTTTCGTGTACAGTGATATCCCGTGCAGGGATTGGCAAGGGACGGCTTAAGTGACATGATATCAGGCGCGTACGCAGGGGGTGGTTTTGGGGTTAACCCCCCCCCCCCCCCTCTAGTTTTTTTTTATGTGTATATTTAATGCATGTTATTTTGGAGAAAAAAAAACATTTGAGATTTATTTTTTCTTCTTTTTTAAAAATAAATTTAAAAAAAAAATAAAAAAATAAAAAATTCCCAATGGCTGACCTTATAAAGGTGAGAGCTTACCCCCCCCCCCCCCAACTGGACAAAATGTCAATTTTTTCAAATTTCGAGACCAAAAAAAAAAAGTGTACGCTTACCCCCCCCCCCCCCCCCCCCCCCCCCCCCCCCCCCCCCCCCCCCCCCCCCCCCCGCTTATTGAGCGGCTGGTTGAGTCGTTGCGAAATTTTGGGCCCGATTTAAACCCCCCCCCCCTTGAAAAAAATCCTGCGTACGCCACTGCATGATATACCTCCATTATTAAACAAAATGGACATCATTGTATGTATCCTGGTTAAACCATGCCAGACTCACCCTTTCTCTTCATCCACTTCTAAGGAATATAGCTCTTCAGATAACTCGGATGTAAAGTCCGTCTCAGCCCTAGGAAACGAGCTTCCTGGTACAATCGATACCGATGTAATTTTCTTCGGACTTTTATTCGCGATGTAGAGGGTGCGAGATTTCTCTGCAATAGCAATTCCTCGTAGTTCTGTGATTTAATTTTAAAAAATGCAAACTTTCTCGGAACGAGGGTGTTCGGACATCTTAAGAAACGAAATAAGGAGTTCATATATATTTACCCCATGATTAGTAAGGAGGTCTTTCAACGACATTATTTTCTGATTCCATTCAATGAAGATGTCAACAACCCTCAACTTGATGGTATATAAACATATGTATAAACTTTATTTTTACATGAGGTGTGCAGCCTTGCATCTCTTATATGACAAATCTGCCAGACCATTGCCTTCATTTACAACATGATTTATGTAATAATAATAATTTAGCCACATGAGTACAATTTTGTTTGGATTGTAAATACAAACAATATCAGATTCTAATCTCAATCATTCCTCGCAAAATGCATACAATCGTATCTCAAGATTCATATTTATACGACTAAGTGAATACATCATACCATCACCGCTTTGAGAAGTGACCACCTCCCTGTTTCCACCATCCACATCAGCACGATAAACTCGTTTTGTATCCTTGTCAGTCCAGTAGATCTTCTTCTCCACGGAGTCATATGTGATATAACGGGGTTCTTTAGTAGATGGTATAGAAGTGAAGACTAGGTCATCTCGTAGATTTGCAACATAAATCTTGTTCTCGGTGTTTACATCGGTCACAAAGATCTTTGCAGTCAATTCTAAAATAAATGGAATAAAATAATAATAATAATAAAAATATTTAATTTTTATATAGCGCTTAATACAAATGTCTCTAAGCGCTTTATAAATATACTAAGGTGAGGTTTGGTAACGTTAACGAGATCTAATTTCTTGGGTGTGGAAACACAACTCAGATAGATCATAAACAAGTAAAGTTATACATGTTATAATGTATAAAAACACGCGTTCCATTGCAAGGCAATTATCATTATGATCATGATGATGTTAGGCTTTTCATCTATCAGAGCATATCTGGTATGTATGTTAACCGATATCATTATCATGAAAGCATTCCATGTTTTCAAGGAGTCACTCTCCAGCAACGCTGAGCGCGTTGGCCATGTTGGTTGTGTGTTTTCTTTGGTGTCTGCCCTATATGGTGGCCCTGAAGGGACATCGCGAATAGACTAAATCGCAAAAAAATTGGCGATAAAATTCACGACATCGTCAATTTTATCGCTAATTTTTCGCGATTTATTCTATTCGCGATGTCCCTTCAGGGCCGCCATAGATATCCGTCACATCTACGAAACACGTGCTGGCCGTGTTGGCTCAGTTGCTTGCACATATGCTGTTGCTCTTCCGCCCGTAGAAAGCGCTTTCGATGACGACATTGTTCGGGCCACAATCCATGGTCGCATAGTGATTGTGACACACTGGAGCCATAGTCGTTGTGCAGATGATATGAGCGAAAAAGCAGAGGATGATGAAATTAATGAATTTTTGATTTTATTATAGAAATTACATAGAAATAGCAGGATTGAGAAATGAAAGGTGAGAGGTGAAAATTATGCCCAATACTGACCTAAAGAAGGTGACCTCACCCCCCCCCCCCCCCAACAAAGAAAAATGTCAAATTTTCAAATTTAGAGCCAAAAAAAAAAAAAAAAAAGGTGTCCGCTTACCAAAATAATAAAGCTGAGTCGTTGCGAAATTTTGGGCCCGATTTTAAAACCCCACCCTTGAAAAAATCCTGCGTACGCCCCTGTGATGGATTGAGGGTCAAGTGAATCGACCTCTATACCACGACCCTTACATTAATTGATAGGAACACAAACAATCACAGGGTCGTGAGTTAATGTATGATTAACAAATTTACAATTTCCCTTAAGTTTTTCAGTAGTGGGAGGAAAAGCAAGATAAAACCAGATTGCACCTTCCTTCCTATTAATTTTGTAATCGGTTTTTGTTCAAACTTTCCCTGCTTTAGCAAAACCTCTGATTTAACGTTTGGTCCTATCGACTTCTTTTCTCATCGATTTTCCATGAATTGTCTCTTTCGGTCTTCATTATCTCTCTATTTATTTTCTGTCTATTTATCATTTCCCTTTTAACATGAAAGAACGACTTTGAAGGAAATCGAAAGGGAGGTTTCAGAAACGTGTTTCACAACCTATATAAATCACGTTCAGATTAGGAAAAACGTTATTGTACAGTGCGTCCCAGAAAAAACGAAACCGAAAAGTATCGATGTTTTATCATAACTTAATCACAACTATAATTAATGAATGATACATATTTGGAAAGCTTAGAGTCTCCTCTTTCATGTGATGCTACTCAGATAATGCACATTTCACGCATGAGTGATTAAAAGCAATTTGAAGGAAGGAAACCATAAAGACATTTGGCGGGCGGTATCTGAATTTCGAAGAAAAATTCACATTTCTAGAAAGTTGAGTTTCTGCCCTTTCATATGACACCTCAATCAGGAAAAATGAGCGAGGAATGACAAAGTTCTGTTTGTTTAAAATAGTGCTTGCATTTCCATAATTTTATCAAACGAATTTGTTTTCACTGGCTGCCTGCCGTATCAATAAACGAAATTAACAATAGACTTAACTCCGTTTCGTTGACAATCAGCCGTAGACGAGAGTCTTCATGCATGGCTGATTGTCAACGAAACGGAGTTAAGTCTTTTGTCAAATCTGCTTTTTGCTACGGCAGGCACCCAGTGAAAACGAATTCGTTTGTTAAAATTATGAAAATGTAAGGGCTACTTTAAACAAACAGAACTTTGTTATTCCTGGCTCATTTTTCTTGATTGAGGTATCATATGAAAGAGCAGAAAATGAACTTTCTAGAAATATGAATTTTTCTTTGAAATTCAGATACCGCCCGCCAAATGTCTTTTTGGTTTCCTTCCTTCAAATTGCTTTTAATCACTCATGCGTGAAATATGCATCACGTGACTAGCATCAACTGAAAGAGGAGACTCTAAGCTTTCCAAATATGTATCATTCATTAATTATGGTTGTGATTAAGTTATGATAAAACATCGATACTTCTCGGTTTCGTTTTTTCTGGGACGCACTGTATTATTCGTATGTTTTATTAGAGGATTGACAGGGCTATTGACATTACGGATTCTGTTTGCTGAAGATCTTCCCATTGGGTTTAAAAGAATCACACGATGCCTTATTTTCACAAAAAGGCTTCATGAATTCGATCACATCCAATGCACAACCAGGTGGGGTCCAGGGTGCTGAGCCCCCGAAAGCTCAGGGGTTTTAGGTATTTGATTACGGTCAGATGAACATATGTTTATACCTTAATTATGACACTGGCAGGACACTGATTGGTGTGAGGTCCAGCAGGCGGCCCCCCGCCCCCAGAAGCTCAAGGGTTTTAGGCACTAAATTACGGTCAGATGAGTATCAAGGGCCGGGCCCGCCTTGGGGCCCTAGGTTTGGTCCAGGGCCAGAGCCCCCGGAAGCTCAGGGGTTTTAGGCGTTTAATTACGGTTAGATGAGCATTTTTTGATACCTTATTGTTGTGACACTGGCAGTTAACTTTTTTTTTTAATTTCTTGCTCTCTTTCTTTCTATTTCTCTTTAATATACTTTTTCAAAAAAAGTGGAGGGGGGAGGGGGAAGGAGCTCGAGGCTCCCGATCCCCGCCGTTCCGCAGGCCCTGACATGTAGGCATCTCAAGAAGCATATTTCTTGTCTGGCTGTAAATTTATGAATTTGTAATTTTACAACAAACGCATAAAAGAGTATAATTTACTAAAAATCTCGGAAAATTATGTCATTTCAGCATTATTATGTGTAAACCACCGTTATGGAATTAGAAATAAACCCCGTTTGAATTTTATTTCCCCTGAGCCCCCCGATCTACAATTTGTTGGCAACTGATCTCCCCTACCTTTTTTCTTTCTCTTTTTTTTTCTTTCCCTTTCTCACCTCTTTCCCTTTCCCTTCACTTCCTTCTCTCTCTTTTAGGTTTGCTGGGAGAGGCAAGGTCCTTTCGGCCCCCACCCTTCTCCACACGTTGCTGGCGGGATTAACCGCAACTAATCTATATCCCCTTCTTTTCACCCTTTTTTTCTTCTTCGTCTTTTTTGGTCTCTTTTAGCTCTCCTTTTTCTTCCTTATCTCTTTTTTCTACGAGAGAGGGGGGAGGCAAGGGCCTTTTGCCCCATCCCCATCCCGATCCGGAACTTGTTGGCGGGAAAATTAAAACTGATATCCCCCTTCTTTTCTTTTCTTCTTCCTCAACTTTCCTTCCTTCTCTCTTATTTTTTTTAATTTGGGGAGGCAAGGTCCTTTCGCCCCCCCCCCCTCCCCTCCCCCGATCTCCTTCTTCCCCCTTTTCTTTTCTTCTTCCTCTTCTTTCTTTCCCTTTCTTTCCTCTTTCCCTTTTCCTTCTTTTTTTTCTCTCTCTCTCTCTTTTTGCAGGGGGGCAGGCCCCCGGGCCCCCTGGATCCGCCACTGGCCCTAAGGTGGGCCCCTGGATGCTCATCTGACAGTTAGTAAGTATCTAAAACCCCTGAGCCTTCGGCGGCTCTGCCCCATGGACCACATCAATGGCCTCAAAGAGGGCCCCTGGATGCTACTCTAGCCGTAATTAAATACCTAAAAAAAACTGAGCTTCGACTCCCCGCCAATTAGTGACCTGCCAGTGTCACAAATAAGGTATCTAAAAATGCTTATCTGACCGTAATGTGATTCCTAAACGTCCTGAGCTTACGGGGGCTCAGGCCCTGGAACCCACGCCAATTTACGCTCTACCTGCACTTTGAAAAACATTCCGTGGCCCTGCATGTAACGTGTAAGAGTGATTGTGATGCAGATTTTTCTTCTGCCCCCCCCCCCTCTTTCAAACGTTTTTGCTCATTATGCCACCGCCCCTGAAAGGTTTACCCCCCCCCCCCTCCCAATCCCTAACCGCTTCTGGCGCGCCTGCTGTCGAACCCCCAAATCGAATTTTATTCTAGAGCATTGTTTCTCATATACTTTGAAAGGTATAAGAGCCGTCAAGAATATCATTTCACATTTTCGAAATCAATACTCGAAACCAAAAAGGTAAAAAGTACATATTGATTCCTTTTTTAAAACAAATTCACCTAGCTCTATTTCTCTTACAAAAAAATCATGATCTCGGAATGGTAAATCGATCACATCCATTCCATAGGATGACATTACAGGTATCACTTCAGCTACGCAGATCACCATGGGAGACAAAAACAATAGTTTAGACGGGTAGGGCTTCGGCGCGACACATAGTTGCCCTTCTTCGTGCCATTTTCCTTCAAAACTATAGGATTTAAAAATCTCGGAAACGATTTTGACATTTACAATTCCATTCCCTTTAGTATATCTTTGTGCAGACGTCGAAGAGTAGAAAACACTGTTTTAACTCACCTGAACAGTCTAAGTTATTGCATTCTTCATTCTGTTCAGCATCTCCCGGGCATGCATTGGGAACAGCGGAAGTGCACACTCGAGATCGAATCCGCTGTCCAGGTCCACAAGTCGTGGTACACAGTGCCCACGATGACCACGAATTCCACTGCGACACAACTTGGTGGGAGAAATGACAATAGAACAGAAAAATCAGAAGGAAACGTTTAAAGCAAAAGAAAACAAGTTAAAAAGAATCCATTAGAAGGCAATGGCAGTGATGTTCATACGAAAAAAAACATGGCAATGTCTCAAATACAAAATCAAATGATACATCATCACAAAAGAAATTGACGGATCACAAAGTTATACACGTATATTTGACGCAAACTACATACCAATAGGTCCGTATTCTAATGATTTAGTTATACTCGACCCTGGTTCTAAAATCACGTTTAACAAAAGGAAAATTTTGTCCTCAGAATAAATTCCTTTGGTTAACCCGTCAAGAATCTCATTTCATATTTTCGAAATCAATACTCGAAACCATAAAGGTAAAAAGTACATATTGATTTCTTTTTTAAAACAAATTCACCTAACTCTATTTCTCTTACAAAAAATCATGATCTCGGGAATGGTAAATCGATCACATCCGTTCCATAGGATGACATTACAGGTATCACTTCAGCTACGCAGATCACCATGGGAGACAAAAACAATAGGTTAGACGGGTAGGGCTTCAATGCGACACATAGTTGCCCTTCTTCGTGCCATTTCCCTTCAAAACTATAGGATTTAAAAATCTCGGAAACGATTTTGACATTTACAATTCCAATTCCCTTTAGTATATCTTTGTGCAGACGTCGAAGAGTAGAAAACACTGTTTTAACTCACCTAAACAGTCTAAGTTATTGCATACTTGGTTCTCTGTAGCAGCTCCCTCGCATGCAGTGGGAACATCGGCAGAGCACGTTCGAGATCGAGATTGCTGTCCAGCTCCACAAGTCCTGGAACACGGTGTCCACTCTGACCACGCTAACCACGGAACTTGGTGGGAGAAATGACAATAGAACAGAAAAAATCAGAAGGAAACGTCTAAAGCAAAAGAAAACAAGTTAAAAAGAATACAAACACAGAATCCATTAGAAGGCAATGGCAGTGATGTTCATACGAAAAAATATGGCAATGTCTCAAATACAAAATCAAATGAAACATCATCACAAAAGAAATTGACGGATCACAAAGTTATACACGTATATTTGACGCAAACTACATACCAATAGGTCCGTATTCTAATGATTTAGTTATACTCGACCCTGGTTCTAAAATCACGTTTAACAAAAGGAAAATTTAGTCCTCAGAATAAATTCCTTTGGTAAACCCGTCAAGAATATCATTTCATATTTTCGAAATCAATACTCGAAACCAAAAAGGTAAAAATTACATATTGATTCCTTTTTTAAAACAAATTCACCTAACTCTATTTCTCTTACAAAAAATCATGATCTCGGGAATGGTAAATCGATCACATCCGTTCCATAGGATGACATTACAGGTATCACTTCAGCTACGCAGATCACCATGGGAGACAAAAACAATAGGTTAGACGGGTAGGGCTTCAATGCGACACATAGTTGCCCTTCTTCGTGCCATTTCCCTTCAAAACTATAGGATTTAAAAATCTCGGAAACGATTTTGACATTTACAATTCCAATTCCCTTTAGTATATCTTTGTGCAGACGTCGAAGAGTAGAAAACACTGTTTTAACTCACCTAAACAGTCTAAGTTATTGCATACTTGGTTCTCTGTAGCAGCTCCCTCGCATGCAGTGGGAACATCGGCAGAGCACGTTCGAGATCGAGATTGCTGTCCAGCTCCACAAGTCCTGGAACACGGTGTCCACTCTGACCACGCTAACCACGGAACTTGGTGGGAGAAATGACAATAGAACAGAAAAAATCAGAAGGAAACGTCTAAAGCAAAAGAAAACAAGTTAAAAAGAATACAAACACAGAATCCATTAGAAGGCAATGGCAGTGATGTTCATACGAAAAAATATGGCAATGTCTCAAATACAAAATCAAATGAAACATCATCACAAAAGAAATTGACGGATCACAAAGTTATACACGTATATTTGACGCAAACTACATACCAATAGGTCCGTATTCTAATGATTTAGTTATACTCGACCCTGGTTCTAAAATCACGCTTAACAAAAGGAAAATTTAGTCCTCAGAATAAATTTCTTTGGTAAACCCGTCAAGAATATCATTTCATATTTTCGAAATCAATACTCGAAACCAAAAAGGTAAAAATTACATATTGATTCCTTTTTTAAAACAAATTCACCTAACTCTATTTCTCTTACAAAAAATCATGATCTCGGAATGGTAAATCGATCACATCCGTTCCATAGGATGACATTACAGGTATCACTTCAGCTACGCAGATCACCATGGGAGACAAAAACAATAGTTTAGACGGGTAGGGCTTCGGCGCGACACATAGCTCCTTCTTCGTGCCATTTTCCTTCAAAACTATAGGATTTAAAAATCTCGGAAACGATTTTGACATTTACAATTCCATTCCCTTTAGTATATCTTTGTGCAGACGTCGAAGAGTAGAAAACACTGTTTTAACTCACCTGAACAGTCTAAGTTATTGCATTCTTCATTCTGTTCAGCATCTCCCGGGCATGCATTGGGAACAGCGGAAGTGCACACTCGAGATCGAATCCGCTGTCCAGGTCCACAAGTCGTGGTACACAGTGACCACTCTGACCACGCTGACCACGGAACTTGGTGGGAGAAATGACAATAGAATAGAAAAATCAGAAGGAAACGTCTAAAGCAAAAGAAAACAAGTTAAAAAGAATACAAACACAGAATCCATTAGAAGGCAATGGCAGTGATGTTCATACGAAAAATATGGCAATGTCTCAAATACAAAATCAAATGAAACATCATCACAAAAGAAATTGACGGATCACAAAGTTATACACGTATATTTGACGCAAACTACATACCAATAGGTCCGTATTCTAATGATTTAGTTATACTCGACCCTTGTTCTAAAATCACGTTTAACAAAAGGAAAATTTAGTCCTCAGAATAACTTCCTTTGGTAAACCCGATTTTGAACGGAAGCCTAACCCCAGCGTAAGGTTTTAACTTTTTAGATTTTTGGTCATAAAGTTTTTTGAAATATCAAAAGATTGTAAAAGGGATACGTGATGATGATCTAACCTGATATCAAGGATAAATCTAAAATATTGTATTCCTATTGCCCTCTTGTATTAAACCACCCTCTCTTAATCATCTCTTTGCTTTCTTTTCCCATCAATGAATCATATTTCCAACAAAATGTATTTAATACTGGATTGGCCACAAGCTGGTGTGGTGTCAGTGCGCCCCCAGACGGCAGAAACGATGTGGATAAGTCATAGAGATATATATGGGATAAGTCCATTCTCGCATTTGATATCGCTGTCCTTGTTATATAACACACAAGTTCATTGTCTAAAGAGAAAGATACACTGCCATTGCGAAGATCAACATTGTTGAGAGCACGTTATGATAAAATGATTTATTACGGGTACACAAAGAAAAAGATAAGCATCTGGCATGGGTATTAAATGCAAGACCTTGTGATTATAAACCGCGACCATCGTAATCTACAAATGGCGACGTTATGGTGTCCATTCAAGTGCGAATGATGTCATAATTGTAAAGTAAAAACAACTACAGTTAGAAATGCCGAACGTAAATTGAGGTAAATGTCACACACACACACACACACGCATACACACACCACCCGACCACACACACACATACACACACCACCCGACCACACACCCACACAGTGGCGGATCCAGGGGGCCCGGCCGGGCCCCCTCCCCTGGGAAAAAAAACGTGTAAAAACACGTAAATTTTACCTTTTGGGGGGAGATGGGCCCCCTCCCCTGGCGCTCAAGGGGGGGGGGGGTGCGAAAAAAGTTTACTGTTTCAAGCCCCCCCCCCCAAAAAAAAAAAAAAAAAAAAAAAAAAAATAGTGCTCACTACCCAATTAGGGTATTCAATTAGAATTTATTTATATTAATGGAGTTTCTATTACAATGTTTCTTCTCGCGCTCTCTCTCTCTCTCTCTCTCTCTTTCTCTCTCTTTCTTTAAATTAATATACATCCTAAAGGAAAATCTAATCATTTCATTCATGAACGTTTTTGTGCTACCTAAATGACACAATTGAAACTATTTATGTTGATAACTGTAGTAAGGCTTCTTACCTTCGCAGGTGTACGTGAGATTCAAGTACTTGGAACCTCTACACGGCTTCTTCTCATTTCCGAAGAGCTTCCCCTTGGGTTTAAAATCACACGATGTCTTCTTGTCACACAGAGGCCCCATGTACTTGATCACATCTAATTCACAGTCTCTGACGCCACTAGTTTTGCCACAAGCTGGTTCGGCGGCAGTGCGCCCCCAGACGGCAGAAACGATGTTGATTAGTCGCTCCCCGCAGTTAATTGTTGCAGTTTTCTTCTGACACACAATTTCATTTTCTAAAAAGAAAGATACACTGTCATTGCGAAGATCAACATTGTTGAAAGTACTGCATGATAACATGATTTTAAGGTCAATTTGCAGGTACACAAAGAAAAAGATAAGCATCGTAATCTACAAATGGCAGAGGAAGAAGTAGGAGAAGAAGAAGAGGAAAGAAGAAGAAAAAAAAGAGAAGAATAGAAGAATAAAAAGGAATAATAGACAAATAAAAAGGAAGAAGAAGAAGAAGAAGAGGAAGAAGAAGAAGAAGAGATGTCGAATATGCGATGTACCAAACCGTTGACTTGTTTATACGTTTCCTTTTAGCATGTAACTTAAATCTGTACAGTTTTCCGTTGATGGGAAATGAACCAGAAAATTGTATCAATGTCACGTTGATAGGCATTAATATTGAGACCTCGGCCAATTTTTTTTTTTAAGTCTTAATAAGAATTATGGACAATTCCGTTTGTTTCTAGATAGCACAGGAGTTCCTAAAAATACAGTATTAGTCGTATTACGTGGATTTCAGATGAATATTATACAGTTATTGACTGGCATGGGGTGTAATATAACATTATTTGGACCGCTGAAGGGAGTTATATTTCCCACTAGGGAAAATATAACTCCCTTCAGGTCCAAAGAATGTTATAAAACCCCCTGCCAGTCAATAACTGTTATATTAGATAGCCTTTTTTTTTTTGGTGGGGGGGGGGGGGGGGGGGGGGGGGGTCAATATTTTTTTTGCCCGAAATTTTTTTTCGGGGACCATCAAAATTACGGAAAAATAATCTGTCGAGATAGTTCAAGAAAGAAAAAAAACCTTACAAAAAAAATTCTTAACCAAAAAAGCATTTTTGGGGAAAAAAAGAAAATGTGGAAAAAAGAATTTAAATGGAAAAAAAAATTCAAAAAAAAAATTTGTCACCAGCCGGTAAAATATAACCAACCAGGAAAATATAACAATTTGGATCCTCGCAATTGATATCACGTGACGAGCTCTGGACCAATCACATCTCGGTATCTGTCTAAGCTATCTAATATAATACACTGTTTTCTCTCCCTGGATATGATATACTTACTTGTATACTTGTTTATAAGCCACCTCGGAGCAATCATGCTGATTTTCTGGACACTTTGAATAGTTTATTACACTATCACTCCTTTCAAAACAAAAAGTGTATCACTATGGGAGATTTCAACTATAATCTTTTAACGAGTGATGCTAATATTCCTGCACATGATTTTAGAGACATATCTCTCTGCCTCTTTCTTGCCACTTATTTATAGACCCACTGGAATAACCAATACTCCGGCAACTCTTATTGACTGAATTTAAAGCTGGCATAGTCCTGTCAGATATTACTTACAAGCATACACTTGGTTTCTTAGCAGTCAGGTAAAACAAACAAACAAACAAAACAATCAAATATCAAAGGGCACGTACTCTTAGTTTGCGAAAAAGGTAAAAAGATTCTGTATTGAAACATGTGTGTGAAAGAGGAATCAGAAGAAAACATTAGAAAAACAATGTAGCAGAAAGGAAGAAATATAAACAAAACGAAGAAGTGACTTACCAGTGTTCTGGGAGTTCACCTGAAAATTGGACCGATATATGTAAGTTAAATGTTATGATGTGTTAACTTATAACACAAAAGGTAAATACAAGTTAAAATTAACTTTTTATTGGGGTTCCATACAATGTAAGCACAAAACACTTTGGCCCGAATTCACAAAGGAGGTTTGTCGACAAACCGAGGTTTATACGTCATATGACGCGTTTTGACGCGTTTTTTACAAACCTGGTTTGTAAATAACAAAAGGAGGTTTGTCGAAACAAAAGGAGGTTTGTCGACAAACCTCCTTTGTGAATTCGGGCTTTTGTGTCAGATATGTGAGAAAATTAGGAAGGTTTAGATAAAAGATAAGAAAGTTGCATCTGATCAAAAACAAATTTGCAACTCTGTGACGTATCTTTTGAGCACCACTTCCACTTGTTGCGCGCTTTGAATTCGAAACTTTTCCTTTTATTCCTTTTCCCTTTTTGGAAGAAAATACATAGATATCCTGAAATAATAACAATAGTGGGATCTTGTACAGCGCTCATGTCTGCAAAACTTGTCAACGATAAACTAATAGCTCAACTTTCGCAAGAACGTCATTATGGGACATGTGTTTTACACACGCATCGTACGAAAAAGTATGTTTATCCACCAACGACAGTGGTGCCATGAAAATGGAAATTTATTGAAGTTTCAGTTCGAAGAAAATAGAAGATGGCTCCAAAAGCATGGAAAATAGGTCATAACGTTACAGATGAGCGTTTAATTGACTCAGTGCAAAACCCTAATGATCAATAACTGTCTTCTTCTTTATCTTGTTTTTTCCCTTCAAATTTCACTGATTCTTATCTGTTTTTAACCAAATTAGGTTTAGGATAAATTCGTCTTCATCAGGAGCAAATCAACGACTAACATAACTCTTCTCAGTGAATATATATTTAAAGAATACAATATAAAGAATACTACTAACTAAGTTAGGGAAAATTAATATTCTCAAAACATATTAGGCATTCAACTTTGTATAAAGACCAATGTTTAGACTGAATGGCTGGCTAGAGGAATGATACACATGGTTAGTGAACAAATGTACCGAAAATCTTGTTGATCAGGGTATGCAAAAACCAAGGGCCGACGCCTTTGTTGATTTTAATTGTTACGAAACACCAAGAATGAAGAAAAAAAATGTATACACATACCTCTGGCAAAGTTAGGCCTATGAGGGCGACGACGGAAGCCAAGAGAATAACAATCCCCCCTTTCATTTTGTTGATAGGTGTGTCCTGTCGCAAAATCCGGAATGGTGACTGGAAGCTTTTATTGAGCTCTTATATAAGGTGAGCGATCGTGTGATTAACTATTAAGTCACATTTCGTTTTGAGCCATTCATAGCAACCGTTTAGATGGATGAAATTGAAACAAAATATGGGACAACCTATCAATATAATATGGTTTATTATCATAGCCGAGGTTATCATAACAATATTGTATTCATGAATTTTTGGAAATACAAATAAACTGTTAGCATGGTTAGTGAAATCTAACCATGAGTTGCGTCGCTATCGAATCGCTCCATCAATTTGAATTACGGTTTCAAAAGATTTCGTTTTCTCGCCCACTTTTGTTTGGTTTGTTAAAAAAACATACAACCGCATTAAGAGGAAAGGAAATTAAAACAAATAACTCCCCTCAAAAACATGGCAAAAGATCAATTGAATTGTTATTATGCAAGTCTTAAATAACCTTGGTGATGAAATATATCTACAATGAAAGCCACAAATGGATCTTTACATTTACAGAAGATATCTTCGCAAATGAGTAAGGCCTTGCAGTGTGGTAGCGTATTAAGGTAAAAATTAGCCACGTCAAAATAAGCAAATATTGTGACATTTTTCGGGCACCGCATTACATTAATATCGGCCTTCGAGCATTGGTGATTTGTTGGATAGCTATTGACAGCAACACCCCCACGTAAATAAATAGAGAGAAATGATAACAGCGTCATATCCAAGGCTACATGGATTGATTCATTTTAATTTTATTTGCTCTTGCTCTTTCAAAAGAGGTCGAAAATTGACTTTCCTGTTTATCAAATCAAGTAGTCTGCAAGCACAGATCCTAATTTGACACTTTATCAGAAAATCATTGTACCTTGAGAGAAGCCTAGCCCAGCTACCTACTGGTTGTGTCAGGAGCAGCTATAGTACATGGTCTATGGTAGTCTTTTAGTGCAGACTCTCATTTATGACTGACCAGGGCTTGTGCCTGCAAACTAGGATTATAGCGCGGAGTTATAACTTCTTTTTTTTTTAACCTCGTCAGACATTGAAGGTCTTACCAAACAACAAGCCTTGGGTAACTAAAGAACTTCGGGACCTTTTGAAAGAAAAGAAAGCTGCACTGATAGATGGTAATAAAACACGAGTAAAAGAGCTACAAAAAGCAATAAAAAGACGGATTGGTGAAGGTAAACATTCATACAAAGAAATTAAGAAAAGCTAGAAAGAAACTTCCGTGGAAATAACCCAGCCGCAGCGTGGAAAACAATGAACATGATTACCGGGTATACAGGTATACAGAAATCTCCAACAGTGGATTTTGAGGTCACACAAACTTTTGTAGAAGAACTGTATAACTTTTACTGCAGATTTACAGTTGAGAATGATATTATTGCCAGTAGTCTTAGAGAGACAGGTTCTGAGAATAGGGTTAACCTCACCGAACATGAAGTGAGGGTGGTACTTGGATCAGTCCGTCCTAACAGGGCCTCTGGGCCTGACGGTATATCTAACAAAGTTCTTAAATATTATTGTGTAAAAAATCAATTAGCAGGTATCTTAACCAAACTTTCCAATGCTCGTTGGAACAAGGAACTGTTCCTCGGAAATGGAAAATCTCCTTAATTAAACCCATCCCAAAGGAAAAGAAAGCTACTGAGCCAAACGATTTCCGACCTCTTTCGCTTACCTGTAGTGTGATGAAGTCCTTTGAAAAGGTGATTCTCAAGCACCTTCTTAAATTCCCATCTTCACACATGGACTATATGCAGTTTGCGTATAAAACAGTGTAAGAGGGGGGTAGATGATGCATTTTTGACATACTTACACAAGTGTGGTTAACTATAAGTCAAATTCCCTTTTTAGTCATTCGTAGCAACCGTTTAGATGGATGAAATTGAACCAAAATATGGGACAACCTATCAATATAATAATTTTTATGGTTTATTATCATAGCCGAGGTTAGCATAACAATATTGTATTCATGAAGTTTTGGAAATACAAATAAACTGTTAGCATGGTTAGTGAAATCTAACCTAGTTGCGTCGCTATCGAATCGCTCCATCAATTTGAATTAAGGTTTCAAAAGATTTCATTTTCTCGCCCACTTTTGTTTGGTTTGTTAAAAAAACATACAACCGCATTAAGAGGAAAGGAAATTAAAACATATAACTCCCCTCAAAAACATGGCAAAAGATCAATTGAATTGTTATTATGCAAGTTATAAATAACCTTGGTGATGAAATATATTTATCAATTTTAATCAAGGTTTCAAAATATTCGGTTTTCTCGCCCACTTTTGTTTGGTTTGTTTAAAAAACATACAACCGCATTAAGAGGAAAGGAAATTAAAACATATAACTCCCCTCAAAAACACGGCAAAAGATCGATTGAATTGTTTGTTATGCAAGTCCTGTACAACCTTGGTGACGATATATATATATACAATGAAAGCCACAAATGGATCTTTACATTTACAGAAGATATCTTGGCAAATGAGTAAGCCCTTGCAGTGTGGTAACATTAGCCACGTCAAAATGAGCAAATATTGTGACATTTTTCGGGCACCGCATTACATCAAAATCGACCTTCGAGCATTGGTGATTTCTGCATAACAGTTGGATAACATATTGACAGCAACACCCCCACGTAAATAAATAGAGAGAAATGATAACAGCGTCATATCCAAGGCTACATGGATTGATTCATTTTAATTTTATTTGCTCTTGCTCTTTCAAAAGAGGTGGAAAATTGACTTTCCTGTTTATCAAATCAAGTAGTCTGCAAGCACAGATCCTAATTTGACACTTTATCAGAAAATCATTGTACCTTGAGAGAAGCCTATAGCCTATAGCCTATAGCCCAGCTACATACTGGTTGTGTCAGGAGCAGCTATAGTACATGGCCTATGGTAGTCTCAGGCGCGTACGCAGGATTTTTTCAAGGGGGGGTTTTAACATTCATAAATCGGGCCGAAAATTTCGCA
>JAVYIG010018480.1:0-19530 GCA_035222895.1 Strongylocentrotus droebachiensis | reverse complement strand
TATTATTCTTGATCTCACTTACTTTTGTTTTCATTCATTTTTTCCATCATTGTTTTTCTCCCCCCCCCCCCCCCTAAACAAAAAAAACAAAAAAAACTGAGGTAATAGGGCCCTATCTACGCTATCCTATACGAATATCTACTCTTCATATCCATCATCCTCTATTGTCTTCTCCTTGGCAATTTATCCCTCATTCACCCTCTCCCTATTTCCCTCTTAACTCTCTCTTATAATATTAATCAAATTTCTCCATCTCCACGATCCTTCCATTTTCTGTCCCAATATCTATGGTCTTTCTATGGTTTCTCTGAGTCTCTCCCTTTCTCTCTAACATGTCAGCCTACTTTTTCTTTCCTGTTCCCTTTACAACTCTCTCGACCCTTTCTTTCCCGTCTCCCACACTCCTCCCCCTCCCCTTCCCTTTCTCTTTAACATCTAAGCATACTTTACTTTTTCTTTCCTGTTCCCTTTACAACTCTCTCGGCCCTTTCCCCCCTTCTTCCATTTCCTTTCCCCTCCCCCCCCCCCCCCCCCCTTCTCTCTCCCCTTCCCTCCCTTTCTCTTCAACAAATAAGCCTATTTTCTTGTTCCTGCTCCCCTAAATACTCTTTCGGTCCTCTCTTTCCCCCCTCTCTCTCTCTCTCTCTCTCTCTCCCTCTCCATTCCTTTCTTTTCCTCTCCATCATTCTACCACTCTCTCCCCGGATCAATACCAGGATCTATGACATACATAAGATGCCAAAAAAAAATATAATGCTGAAAAATAGTTTATTTTATTACATAGGCTGCACAAGAGTAAAGTTACATTCAATTCAAGAGAAAGGCATTTTTTTCAAACACTGAACTTTATGTATCTGAAGCCTCGAATAAGAAAAGATATGCCACCGACTAAATATTTATGGATAACATAAAATGATGGGGACTATAAATGTCCTGCTTTTTCAAAGAGACATTAACGCCAGGAAAGAAAAGACAAACAATTTTCTAGGTTGGATTTGTTAATTGAAAAAGCAGGCAAACAAACATACACAAACAAGAACCTCTGCTTTTAAAGCTTCCAAATAAAACAAAACAAATAGATAAAACAAACATGCTTTCTTCGTAGTCAATAAGCATGGACACAAACATGTAGGTAATCTCCATCATGCAAAGCACAATACATCATAGGCATTATATTGCTACATTAACATTAATTCACTCCGTCAGTAACAAGAAAACTTTGAATATTATAAACCTGCAAAAAGCTGAATGATTTCAAGGCAATACTAATTTTCCATAGCAGAATCTATCCTGGGCATTATAAATATAAATTCATATAAGTGTAACTAAAAGACTAATATGCGGCTAAAATATATCTCAAACTACCTACATCTCAGGTAGCATCTGAACTTGGAGTATTACCATTACGGTATATGAATTCATATAAGTTAACTGAATTATTCATGCCCCTTGTAAATTTTATGTTTTGAGGTTTTTTCGTAACTCAAGAATGAAAGGTGGACTGGTTGAATTAGGGCCTTTGTTGAATGCTTTTAAATGTAAGCTTTAATATATCACATTCTAAAGAAACATACATTTTGGCAAATCAATTTAATACCTACTTAAAAAATTACAATGGTAGGATTCCCCTTTAACAGGTTTTCCTTTCTGCACTATATTAACCTATATGCTAATCTGGAAAGTCTATATCTAGCTACATGTAGAATTAAGTAATATATATATTAAGTATTGCAGTAAAACATCTATTGTGTTGTGTACCTATCCTATACTTTGGAGGGAAAAAAAAAAATCAGTATACCACTTATATATGTATGCGTGGTATACTGATTAACATGATGATCTAGCACTTACTTAGTTATGACCTCTGCAAACTTTTGTTGGTCAAACTTCTGATTTTACTCTATAAAGGCCAATTTCACTGTTACATGATCATATCATCAGATTTCAAAAATAGTCTCACATGCTTTAAATGGAAGGAAATATTGCTAAATTCCACTGCGAACCCCCCCCCCAAAAAAAAAAAAAAAAAAAAAACAAAAACGAAAAAAAAAGAAAAAAAAAAAGAAGAAAATAAAAAAATAAAAAATAAATAAAAAAATGAAGAAAAAAATGGGGAAAAAAAAGAAAAAATAAAGTAAATAAATAAATAAATACAAATAAATTAACAAAAAACGAAAAGTAAAATAGATCCAATTCCTAATTACATAAATGAACGAAATTGACATCAACTGTCTTGAAGTAATATAATTTTGTTGAAGTACATCCTATATGTGATAATGAATATATACTTCATGACAAAGTAATAGTCAAAGCTATCAAAAATCCATTGACATGATATTTGTATAGGTACTATCTAACATATTGTACGATATGAAGCAAGATCAGCCTTGCTTTGTAGAGAAGCAAAATAAACACACCAACAAATAGTTCCTTTAAAAATGATTTAGTTTCTTTAATGTCATCATGGCAAGTTGTGGGGCCCCACATCTCTTTATTGTGTGTCTCTCAGAAACTAGGTATAACAGAATCAAGAGGGTGATTTCCTTCATTCTCACATTGATTGATAACCATTTTGCTACTAAGGCATAAACTATGTCGTCTTTCTCAACAATGTAGAACATGGGGGGTGTTTCACAAAGATCCAAAGTCGAACTTAACTCTAAGTTGGACTTTAAAATTATGGAGAGCCATTTGTAGCCTTAAAATAAAATATATTCAAAAGCAAAAATTCTAGTGTTTAGACTTTTTTTAAATTCCACATCAAGAACATGAAATCTCCTTGATAATAGAAAATATGAATGATTTGAATCAACATTTTATGCCTTTTAACATAACTTTTACAAAATATTTTCATAGATGCTAATGGCCCTCCAAAAATTTTAAGTCCAACTTAGAGATAAGTTCAACTTAGGATCTTTGTGAAACACCCCCAGATTACTTCAACCTATGTTAAATCGTGCCAACCACAGGATTTTTAACGCTTTTCAACTGTAATCCACACATCCCCACCATCTTTGTTCGCAAGATGCGACACAAGGCCGTGAACGTGCTCCGGTTTCTGACCCGGGACCAGTCTGACCTTGAAGGCACGTATGAAGACCGCTAGGAAGATGGCCACTTCTTTGTAGGCAAACTGTTGCCCAGGACACACCCGACGACCGGCGAAACCAAACGGGTGGTAGGCATCACGAGGGCGTTTCTTCACGTTGGCTGCAGAGAAGTTCTCCGGATTGAAACTAAAAAGGCAAACAGATAAATAATAATAATAGTAAATACTTATATAGCGCTTATTAGAATCACTAAGCGCTTCCAAACTTGGAGATTATTACCCCGGCTTTAGCTGTGCTGCCATTGCGGCGCTCTAGCATTTCAAAGAATCAATTCCTGCAAGGTACCCATTTACATCACCTGGGTTGAGTGTGGCAAATGTAGATCCATGTCTTGCCAAAGGACATTAGTGCCGCGGCGGGTCTCGAACCGCGGACCTTGTGATCGACAGGTCGGCGACTTAACCACTCGACAACGGCACCTCTATGAATCAGTCTGAATCTAGCAATGACTAAAAATGATCTGCCATCTCCAATACGGTGTAGATTAAAACAAAGATAAATCCATTCCAATGCCCCTTTCACACTGGATTATACTGCATGCGTGTAAAGATATTCCATTCTACACATATCAATCCTCACAGACACATGTATCCGAATTCAACCTAGAAATACATATATTATGATTTGCAAAGAAACCAAACATTTACAGAGTTAGCAAAAACTATACTATTTTATAACAGTAGCAACTCTAATAATTATAACAATGAAATAATCATATCATGTTATAACTTCTAGATCATTTTGGTAGCTCATTATAAATCACAGTTAATTGATCCTTCATCAAATTTAGACACCAATAAATGCTTTTATACATGTATGCATTTTCAATGTCTGTTATGATTATTGTGCTTTCATTTCCTTAAATCATATACGTGTAGTGTATTTCAAATCAAATCACTATGATATTGTGGCGTAACCGGGCTCTGCCGGGGTAGCATTCTGCCTTGCAGTCTCTCAAAACCCGGTCCACGCTCTCGACAATCATTAAACTCTCGGTGGGCTCTCACAAAAGTATATCGTGTAAGAATTAACGTGGACATTTTACTCGCTCCCGCAATCACTGAATGTCTGACAGGACTAAAGAAACAACACTTGCACAGTATATCTGCAATTCAAGTAACTTTACTCGTTCCTGGTAACGGATCGACCTGTCGCAACGACAGGTCAACACAAAACTGCCTGACATCTCACGATGTACACATATATATTTCACAATTAACTATAACGCCCTCTACGTCTTACTAAATTACTGGACTAGTTATGCTACAATATGCATTTTTTCTGCTTTTGATTTGAAAATGGAATTGAAAAAAAAATGAATGAATTTACAAAAAAACCTTCAATCTTAGCTGTGACTGTTTCTTGTTCCAAGCTACAGCACTCCTTGCAAGACCATTTTAATTTCTGCATTTAATGTAGATTTCACTCACGTTTTGGGGTTTGGGAAGTACTTCTCAGACTGGAGCGAGACACCAAGCGCATGAATTACTGGAGTCTGAAATAAAAAACAGTTTTAATATATTCCTTACCGGTATTACTAATCACTCATTTCATTTGATATCATTCCTTCATTGGTCTAAACTACATTCAGACATGAACAATTGTTTTGCTCAATCTAACCCATTGCCTACGTGACCTGGGTTGTCCCTGTATTAAGCCTATGGGAGCTAGAGAATTCAGTAGTCAATGGTTTAACTCATTGCCTACTGGAACCGGGTGCTCCCTGTATTAAGCCTATGGGAGCTAGAGAATTCAGTAGTCAATGGTTTAACCCATTGCCTACGTGACCTGGGTTGTCCCTGTATTAAGCCTATGGGAGCTAGAGAATTCAGTAGTCAATGGTTTAACTCATTGCCTACTGGAACCGGGTGCTCCCTGTATTAAGCCTATGGGAGCTAGAGAATTCAGTAGTCAATGGTTTAACCCATTGCCTACGTGACCTGGGTTGTCCCTGTATTAAGCCTATGGGAGCTAGAGAATTCAGTAGTCAATGGTTTAACCCATTGCCTACGTGACCTGGGTTGTCCCTGTATTAAGCCTATGGGAGCTAGAGAATTCAGTAGTCAATGGTTTAACCCATTGCCTACGTGACCTGGGTTGTCCCTGTATTAAGCCTATGGGAGCTAGAGAATTCAGTAGTCAATGGTTTAACCCATTGCCTACGTGACCTGGGTTGTTCCTGTATTAAGCCTATGGGAGCTACAGAATTCAGTAGTCAATGGTTTAACCCATTGCCTACGTGACCTGGGTTGTCCCTGTATTAAGCCTATGGGAGCTAGAGAATTCAGTAGTCAATGGTTTAACCCATTGCCTACGTGACCTGGGTGTCACGGAAAAACGACAATTAATCTTACTGGTTTTAGGTCTCGGCTCAAAGAGGCTTTATTCATGGTGTAACTGAAATCCAAACACCAAAGGAAAAACTCACCCTATTCAGGGTAACATCATTCTTAATTCTCATGTGACAATTGGCCCCCCATTTAAGAACAATTTACTAAAGTAAATTTTCTACACAAATCATAGAATTATTGGCAATTACATATCTCATGGAAATTTTTAAAGCAAACTGTTTCAATGTTTACTGAACATCTCATTCCAAATGTACTTACTATAGCATGTTTACAATAAATATTCTACACAAAACCTAGAATTATTGGCAAATACATATCTCATGAAAATTTGAAAATCAAACTTTTTCAATGTTTACTGCACATAAATCATTACATGGTCATTAAAGCTTTCCAATAAGTATCATCAGTTTCTTTCTGTGATCCAATGTATCAATCCAAGTTGTGAGTTTTTAGTAAACACGTATGCTGTAAACATAGTCTCTGTAGTAACAAGGAGTATTCTTCGCAATGGGACATCATCTCGGTCATTGTTTGTCGTCTGAGTCCAAACTTTGTGATCCCTGAAGACTTTTAAAGATGACCACCAACAGAAGTCCAAAGCTAATATAATGTCCACAATGATATAGCTCCAGCACTAAAATTCATAACGAGTATCATACATAGACATCGTTCAAAATATAATTTGGCATTGTTTAAAATGCAGTAAGTAACATTCCTGCATTTGCATAAACTAAAATACATGTAATACTGCTGTAATATTTTCTTCTTAATATCAACCTTCAGTAATGCATTTCATGCATCTCTACAAAACATATGCTCAGGATCATTTGTATGCACTATCATATACAGTTTGATGGGTACACATTTATAGCTTGCAAAATCAATATAAAACAAATGCTGCCATTTAAACAGACAAGATTTTATGGTACCAAATCGTTTGTTACATTTCTTTCCAAGCTCCCTATACATGAACTATGCTCGAAAAATTACGAGAAAATAAACAGATGTCTACAAAGCTCTTGCTATCTCGTGCTATATTCGTACCAACATCATAGATATGGCTTCTCCCAACATTACATAATTTTAAATGCAATGTGTATCCAACAAAATGACATTTATAAACTTGTTAACCCATGATACCTAATACACATATTCAATCATCTACAATGGTACGCAGACCAAAATAAGAACATGTGTAGTGCCTTTTACACTCTCCTCATACCATTTGCTGCAACACTATCCTGACCCTTTACATCCTAAACCTGTACTCATCTCATGATTCTTAGTCAGATGCCTGAACAATTGGCACTTTGCGGCTGATGTCTTCTATGGTACATCAGAAAAGACCTCATGATACTCACGCAATGACTGAGATATCCCTTTCCTACGTCTCTCTTCCACGGACTCATTCACCCTGACATGCCCTATGAATTCCTTCTCATGTATGGGTGGCATCACTGTCACGTCAGCGCCATCAACATCACTAATCTGAACCTCAACATCTTCCGCTGAATCCTCACAAACCTCGCTACTCTCTTTGCTTATATAACAACAGCCAGCCATTGGCAAGTTAACCTCCTCTCTACCTACTTTGTTCCACAATGAACTCAAAGATGGATCTTCCTTCTGTTCATGAACAGAACCTGCAGGCTCTATGCAGGAAACGGGACTTCCAATTTTCAAACCCTTGAGCGGTTTGACCTTGACCTCCTGAGATCGAGTTTCAACTGCCATCCCCCTTGGAATATCCTCTTTCACACCAGAGATATTTGCAACCTGCTCAACTCGCTCAACTTCATCAACCACCTGCACTTCAATAGTGTCCTTGACATCACCAATGATATTCGCACCATCACTATTCACCTGGTCTGCATCGTCACTTACTATGTTACCTCCTTTAGGTACCCAGTTCAAATCTGGATCGCGGGGTTCACGTGCACCAGTTATATCCCCAATAACAACATCAAATAGTAAATGAGGCATACACAAAGCCTCTATCTCACCCACATAGTATGGAGAATCAACTGTCAGCCTCGCAACTGAGAACTCCCTTACTGTACCATCAATGAGCAAAACTAACTGCTTGTACCCTGTCAGCTGATCATCATTGACTAGTTCCGATTTAACTACACAAGTAGTGCACCCGCAATCTCTCAAAACTGACACTGCTTTGTTCCCTTTTTCCAGCCTACCTGAAACTACAGGCATATGCTTCGTCATAGCCCCTACCAGATCATAAGCCATGCCTAACTTATTCACAATGCTTTGTCTTGCCTGCTCTAATGAATTCAATCCATTTGCTTCTACTGGTAGTAAACAGATACTAGCAAGTCCGAGATGCACTGTATTAGCATTTGGTGAACTATCCACAGACTTCAATGAACCGATACTATATCCTGTATCCTCAACACCATTCGCGACTAACTGAGAACTGTCATTACCCTCTACTCTTTGGGTGGGGAAATCTGTCCCATCCAAAGTCATCATTCCTTGCGCTGAATGTATCTGCTTGCGCAATGGACATTCGTTCTTAAGGTGCCCCTGGCTACCACACATATAACAACCCCTAGCAGAACGATTGCCTGCATCGTGTGCTCTTGCACCCTTACTTCTTGGTGTACGGGAGTCAAAACCCTTAGTGTTAACGTTACCCTTAGGGACACTTGGCTGAGCGGGACTATCACCACCTTGTGTACTTGTAACAGTCGGTTTGAATCCACCTGGATTGCGGGGTGTACCGAATGTATGTAATCCATGGGCCCCTACATAAACCATAGCCCTTTCAACAACCTTATCAATGCTACTATCTTGCCCCTCTCTAACAAACACTTCAACTTCCCTTGGGCAACAATACACAAACTGTTCTCTTAGAATTAAATCAAATAGGGAGTCATAATTCTCTTCAATATCTGATAACTCAATCCAATTCTGCAAGTACCCCTTCAATCGTACACTGAATTGCCTAGGCTGTTCATGCTTTTCTGGCTTCGCCGTACGAAATTTTCTCCTATAACCATCGGCGGTCAAATGATAGAACTCCATCAACTCTCGCTTTACTGCCTCGTAATCATTGCGAGTTTCCCTTGACATTCTATTCACTACCTCCAAAGCCTGCCCTGTCAATTTAGAAATAAGGTGTAAGGCTCTTACACTGTCAGGTACCTTTTGACTAGCCATGACTAATTCGAATTTGGTAATGTATGCATCAAATTTATCACATGTGTCATCAAATTTACCAATTTTCAACCTCAAACCACCCGTATCTACACCGGCATTCTTTCTCTCCTCGACCCGAAGCTCAGCTAGCTTTACTTCTTTTTCGCGCTCTTCGCGATCACATTCTAGCTCTTTTACTCTTAACACCTCGGCGCAGCGCTCGGAAACGAACTTGCTAAGCTCACTGCCCGCAAGGCTCATCATCTCTCGACCTAGGGTTGAGAACTCTTTTATCTGATCTATACTGGCCATTATGAAATTGTATTCGAAATCACAACTGGGTATCAACAGGTACGGAATAATCCCCGTAGAATCTATTCAAGAAAACACTGACAACCACCAAGACTCTTGTTGTAGAGGTCTAGCTTAATTCCCAAGACAAGAACCCGTGAAAACCTATCCACCATTTGTCTTAATTAACATAGACATGCAATATCAAGACCCGTCTCAAAGTCAAAGTATGACAAAAAGTATCCCTGTGCATCCAACCTGGATTAACTCATGCTCACACACAGCTAAATCCAATACCATGTCCAATTCAGGCCATTGAAACCCATCACAGCCCTCGCATACAAACCTGTACACACCGCTGAAATACACAATGCCTACGGACACCCATGCACATAACACGCATACCTGAAATCTGAATAGCACTGATCTACACACAATCCCATATACCGCGACGCCAATGCAATCACCCACAACAAATACTGTACGTTTATTGACGGTACACGCACTGCTGAAACCGTGGCGAGAGACCTACCACACCGAACCGCAAAATCACTCTTTTTGCAAACATCCGTCTCTCTTTAAAACAAAAACCTACACCTACAGTGTAACGGATATTTAACCAACAAAATGGGATATAACATACGAGACCTAAAACTTTGGTCCTGGCAAGGTCGCCATAAATTGTCACGGAAAAACGACAATTAATCTTACTGGTTTTAGGTCTCGGCTCAAAGAGGCTTTATTCATGGTGTAACTGAAATCCAAACACCAAAGGAAAAACTCACCCTATTCAGGGTAACATCATTCTTAATTCTCATGTGACACTGGGTTGTCCCTGTATTAAGCCTATGGGAGCTAGAGAATTCAGTAGTCAATGGTTTAACCCATTGCCTACGTGACCTGGGTTGTCCCTGTATTAAGCCTATGGGAGCTAGAGAATTCAGTAGTCAATGGTTTAACCCATTGCCTACGTGACCTGGGTTGTCCCTGTATTAAGCCTATGGGAGCTAGAGAATTCAGTAGTCAATGGTTTAACCCATTGCCTACGTGACCTGGGTTGTCCCTGTATTAAGCCTATGGGAGCTAGAGAATTCAGTAGTCAATGGTTTAACCCATTGCCTACGTGACCTGGGTTGTCCCTGTATTAAGCCTATGGGAGCTAGAGAATTCAGTAGTCAATGGTTTAAGTACCCATTGCCTACGTGACCTGGGTTGTCCCTGTATTAAGCCTATGGGAGCTAGAGAATTCAGTAGTCAATGGTTTAACCCATTGCCTACGTGACCTGGGTTGTCCCTGTATTAAGCCTATGGGAATTAGAGAATTCAGTAGTCGATGGGTTTCAAAGGAGGTTCAATAAGTTTTCATTTCCATCATCACGCATAGAATAGAGGGCAATACCAACTGTTCCATACTATGCATACCGGTAATCCTCACTGTCTTTCAATAACGAACATATGCCTGAAACTATATTAAGGATAATATAAAGCTGAAAGAAAAGAACAATTAATTCTGACAGACTCATTTCTTGGGGGGGGGGGGGGGGGGGGTTATGAGCCTACAAATGTATATGGCACTCAGTATTGACTTAATCTTGGGTAATACCCCCTCAAATATTGTTAATATTAACTCTTTATATTACAACAACAACAGCAACTACAATAATACTAATGATAATAATTATAATAATAATTGATATTTTCCTGGTGCACGTATCCAAAATAACATTCTTTTTTGCTTATGCAAACATTTGATTTGTTTTGATTTGATTTGATTTCTGCATTTTTTACAAATAAAATATTACTGAATAACAAAGAACATATAAATGTAAGGTATAATACAACATAAACAAACTATAATTTCTTCATGTCAAAATGTTTTTTTAGAAACATTGTGCCCCCTCTTCAACAAAAATGAAATCATGATTTGACCTACCCCCTTGGGAATGACATGACCTCCGAGGACCACGTCATAGTCCTGGTACCTGGCAGCGTAGGGGGCAAGAATGGAGACGCGGAGGGTTTCATCTATAACCTGCCTCATGTACCTGGTGAAAGAAAACCATGTAAAGAAGACTGGTAAGCCAATCTAGTAATGCCCATTCACATTATGATTAACTTACTCTGCTAGATGTATATTTCATATGCATTGTAATATGTTATATGTATTGTAATTTGTAGGGTTATCTGTAATTTTTTGTTTTGTTTACTATGTCATTGTTTTTCATTATATTTTGTTTGTTATAGCGCTTAGAAACTTGTGTGGTAGGCGCTTTATAAGCACCATTTTTATTAATATTATTATATGAAGAGAAGGCATGTTTTTAGCAAATGTGACTGATTTTACAGGTTTAATGACCTCCCCCGATGATTTCATAACATCTGTAGGCACCATCATAACCTGTTGCTTATATTTTATTGGCTGTGAAACTATCATTTCTATCAGACTTTCCAGTTCTCGACCGGTGTCATGATTTGTAAGGGACCCGCAAGTGCCTCTGCCGCATACCAATGGCCAGTTCTGGCCTTCACTGCTGAATTCTATTGAGGTGATAGTGAGAATTAAAGCCTTACGGTGGTATTCTCGAAAGCAGACTAACTTTAGTCCATGGTTTAATTCTCTGACTAAGTATGGAATGCCAAGTGTCCATATGAATATATTTTTTAATAATTTGATATGTCCCTATTAAAGTTACCATGATAAAATAATTATTTCATAGTTATATTGTTGTTAATTTAGCGACAGATTAAATTATTCAAAACATATTCATATGGACACTTGGCATTCCATACTTAGTCGGAGGATTAAAACATGGACTAAAGTTAGTCTACTTTAAAAAATACCACCCTTAGTCACTTCCATTTGTATGCCACGATAAACCACTGCAGCAAATAAGTATTGGCGATAGGGTGAATTATCTATTTATTTCTGATATTTATACAGGGTGGCACATACCACCAATTTGGTGGTCTTCCATGAGGCCTTGTTTGGTAACAAATAACCGCAGCAATTATGTGAAGTCTTACGTCATTTCTGCAATGTCCTCCATGCTGACCTCTCCAGTGTTTCCGACGATGTCGATCACATGATTGTAAAGCTTCTCCTGGATCTTATCATCTTTAGCCAAGAAGAACAGTGCCCAGGCAAACACTGAGTAGAACAGAATGATCAAAAGAATACAAAATATTATATGAAAGAGGTAAAGAGGTCACTATACCGGTGTGTTGGCTCAGTCAGTAGAGCGTCCGCCTCACAACCGGGAGGTCGTGGGTTCGAACCCCGGCCGCGTCATACCAAAAGACATTAAAAGATGGGAGTTGTTGCTACCTTGTTTGGCGTTCAACAATAAGGGATAGAGCAATGTCGATCTGGCGCTGCTCAGTGGCTGCCGGGCTCACGATCAATTGGGCAAAAAGAATTTCCGTTTCGGTTTAATAAAATTTGGAGTGGACTATTAGGCTATTATTATTATTATTATTATTATTATATATGTTGTATTGCATCAAACTGGATCGCAAAAATGTGGAATCTCATTATATTTGGAATACACCTGACAATGTCATACCTAGTCGGTAAAGATGTGACTATATGTTGTATTGTATAATACTGTACCGTAAAAAATTTGAATCTCATAATATTTGGAATAAACCTGACAATCTCATACCTAGTAAGTAGAGATGTCACTATATGTTGTATTGTATGAAACTGGATCGCAAATGTTTGAATCTCATAATATCTAGAATATACCTGACAATGTCATACCTAGTAAGTAAAGATGTCACTATATGTTGTATTGTATAATACTGTACCGTAAAAATGTGGAATCTCATAATATTTGGAATTAACCTGACAATCTCATACCTAGTAAGTAAAGATGTCACTATATGTTGTATTGTATCAAACTGGATCAAAAAAATGTGGAATCTCATTATATTTGGAATAAACCTGACAATGTCATACCTAGTAAGTAAAGATGTCACTATAAGTTGTATTGTATGAAACTGGACGTAAAATTGTGGAATCTCATTATATTTAGAATAAACCTGACAATCTCATACCTAGTATTTAAAGTAAAGATGTCAATATATGTTGTATTGTATAATACGGTACCGTAAAAATGTGGAATCTCATCATATTTGGAATACACCTGACATTCTAAACTCATACCTCAGTCACACTGCCTGACCGACTCCTCACTAACCAATTTTTGGCCATCAGGGGTAATGTAATTCTTAGCTTGGTCTCTCGTCGGTCAAGTGCCACTTGAGCAGAGCTGCCAACCTTGTGCGACCAAAAAAAGGAATCATGATGGCAAAAAAAGGAATTCATTAAAACAAAACTTACAACCACGCGCGACACAATTCCAATGCTTCTTTTTGAGAATACTTTTCTCTTCAAGTATGTTTCAACCTTAGTTTTCTATTGAATTTTGTGATCAAAATAACATATTAGGGCAGTTGTTTGACGTGCGGTTTGTAAAAAAAAAAAAAAAAAAACGTATTTTGTGAGAAAAAAAAACGTAATTGGGATTAAAAAACAGAATAATTCCGGGAAAAACGGAATGGTTGGCAGCTCTGCTTGAGGAATCGATTGCTTTGTGTAAACCAATAGATTCGCAAAATTGCCCATCGTTCTGGTCTTGATTAGCTCTATGGCAACAGTTCTAACACCAGTATGATTTCACCTTGCACTGGGAACTAAAATGATTTTGAAGCCTTTGCTAAATATGTTTACATTATTTGTGTGGCATATATAAAGAGTTATAAGATGATGACGTGGATCCTAATCAAATCATTGGTCGAGAGCATACACGTGACCAAGCATTTATTTTGCCTAACGCGTAATTTTGATAATGACTGGTCATTATCAAATGCTAATGACTGGTCATTAGTAAAATCATGTTATAAAACATTATTTTATAAAACAAATAAAACATTATCTTATAAAAACAAATAATACACATCATTTTGTTTGGGCATTAGTAAAATTACCCACACTCAGGTACCTCCAAAACAGTCCAAAAACCCTTGGCTATTGCCTCGGGCGTGTTAGACTGTGGTTGTGGTTATTTTACCTGACTGCTAAGAAAGCATAAATGCTTGTAAGTAAGCAATCAGACGGCCAACGGCTTTAGGTCCTCTCCGAGGGGTCCTGGCGACGAGGATTAATGCCTTACCAAATGGCACTAGTGCATTGCCTTGGTTTCGAACCCGGGTCACCGGATTACGAGACCACTGCTCTACCGACTGAGCTGTTCCAAAGGTATCTTGTGTGGCTAATTCTTACTAATGCCCTCACTGCTGTGTATTATTTGTATATTATTTTCTAAGACCAAGGGGAAAATAAGCCTGCCACTCACGGTTCCCTGTGGTATGAAATCCTCCAATAACATAGGTAAGCAGATCAGCCTGCAGTCTCCCTGGTGGATAGTCAGCCTTGAGGAGTACGTCGATGAAGACTTCTTTATCTTGACTGGGTGGATTAGATCTGCGGAACTTGATCACACCTTGGATGGTCGCATTCAGCCTTTCTCTGGCTGAAAATACCATACAATCATACAAGTTATGATAATTATATTCATGAAGGCATACAACAGGGGTAAATTCCTTAAAGGCAGGCTTTACTACTTCAGCTAGAATGGATTAGACCACCCAGCGAGCCAGCGAGGTCACTGTGACAGGTGGCCATCTCATTAACTTAGCTCTCATTTAACATAAGAAAAAGAGGATCATGGGGGACCAACAGGCACCCATGGGGAAGTTTTCTATATAAAGGGAGCAAGTAGCTACAAGTAGAGTTTTAAACTAATAATCAGCTTAAGATACAAATTCATTCACACACAGAAAATTTCAGTGCGGGTGTTCAAGATTCACTGCTCCCATAACGCTCAGTAGGGCCATTGCGCATTTGCAATGCAATGCGCAATGGCCCTACTGAGCGTTTGAAGAGCAGTGCACGGTCTAGTTAAGGACGTATATCCCTTATATGTCTTGCCTCTTACGGACTTCGTATCTGCAGCCTGCTCTGACCGGCGTATAGATTGCGACTTCGTATCCATCCAACAATCTGCTTTAAAGCTGTTTAGTTTAACAGCTTTGAATTAATCAGCTCTAGATATGATGAATTTTACCCATGTGAAAAGGCTGTTCGTTGGGTGCATCCAGTGCATGAGTCTGAAATGAGCTTATGACATTTTGGAGTGTCATATGTGCTGTAAATTATGAAGCCTGAAAAGGCGTGAAACTGACAAGGATGTGTCAGGCCTTTAAAACTTGCATCCCTTATTCAGGACACACAAATTGTGAAAATTTTAAATGTACAACTTCAGTAAAATACCAAGCACATATAAATCTACCTACAACTTCTGCTACCTTTTGGCAAATTCAAGAAATCAAAATGGTAGCATTTAAAGATTTATTCAGTGGCCTTGTAGGGATAAATATACGCTGTGAACCATCATTTTGAGCAACAAACAACTCAATAAGTATAAAGTAGCCCTAAAGATACTTGAGGACAGAAGGCTGATGATTATTAAAGGTCGATATCCACCCAATTTACAAAAGCCCAATGCGATCGATTGCTACAATAGTAGAGTAAAGAAAGTTTGCACATGGAGGGTAGTTTTTGCAGCAACAAATATTTGCAAATATATCAAAATACTGATGTCCATGCAAGACTTTGCACACACAAGTTTTTAAACCTTACAGTAAATTTGCATATTTAAAAAAAAAAAACATTATCAATTTAAAGAGAAACCCAAGAAATATCCTCATGAAGGGATGCAGAAGTGAGAAATTGTCATCCTTGCAGCTTCAAAGCTCTTTTGAATTAACTGCAGACCTTTCCAGTTCCTGGTAATCAAAATGAATTTGCTAAAACACCCTCTTAATTACCTTCTTCAAATGCCTTCACTCTGTCGCTTCCTTCATCTGGCATATCACCATCAAGTCTGGCTTCCATCTCACCCCATGCCTATATCCAAAATAATAACAATAATAATAACAATGTAACAACGACAGCAACAACACACAACAATGATAATGATAATATGAGATGGTGATGGTGATACTACTACTAGTACTACTACTACTTCTAATAGGGGAGTCTTGTATATTGCTCATGCCCCCCACATTGCCATTTCCGTCGAATTAAGTTCCTACCTGGTACCAATTTACATCACCTGGGTGGAGTGAGGCAAATATAAATCAATATCTTGCCAAAGGACATTAGTGCTGTGTCAGGGATTTGAACCCTGTACCTTGCAGTTTATAGTTAGTGCAGTGAGTTAGCGTATAATTTCCTATTTGTCCACCGTGTAGTGGTAGTTCGGGCGTGTACACAGACAGTCACAGCACTATTTACAGTCTTTTGTTCTTCTTTTAGGATACTCACAAAGTCGTAGTCTTTCCTGAAACTGTTGATGCTCTTGTCATCCTGGAAATAGTCCCCAAAAGACGTCAACATAATCCCCTTGATCGCAAGACCAAGACCAGTGCCATGCAGAGAAATGTGCTCTCCGGGCGGAAGGGCTGAAATCTTCTTCACTAATTGCTCTGTGATCTGTCAAATAGGATATGGTAAAAATGATTTAACTAAATTTTGGACAGTTTCAGTTTTTGAATCACCAAAGGTCGCCATTTTTGCGATTGCCATGTCATACATGCTCCCCGAGGGCCCCTCTAATCCTATTATTACTCCGGCTTTAGCCGAGCTACCATGATAAGGCACTCAAGCATTCAAGGAATTTCTTCCTACCGGGCACCCATTTACTACACCTGGGTGAAGACTGGCGAATGTAGATTAGTATCTTGCCATCTATCTAGACAACATTATTGCCACACCAGGATTATATGTCACAGCAGGACTTGAAAAGCGAACCATGTGATTCACAGTCCGACAAAGTATCCACTAGACCTGGGGAGTGTTTCACAAAGACTAAGATCGACTTTAAGTTGGACTTAGCTATGGTAGGCCATTCATGCCATTGTTTGCTCTCACCATAATACTGGCATGTGTCTTTCAAGGGATGTACAAATCATTGTCATAAATCTACAGCATTTATATTTTTTCATAATTCATTATTGAAGGAAAAAAATATCATCTAAAGATTATAATGGTGAGAGTAAACAGTGGCATGAACCGCCTGCCATAGTTAAGTCCAACTTAAAGGTATAGACCAGTTCTGGTCATGTGATTGTATTGTGAAAGAAACTATGTGGAATCGATCAGAAAAAGTATTGGTGTGTACTGCAAGGTTCTGGAATCATCAAAATGATAAGAAATTTGGCCCAATCTTGGTAAAGTTAGGAGCAATGTACTCAGAAAGATGTAAATGGGACTACCCTAAATCTATCCAGTCCTGATAGATATAATAATTTACCAAATATATCAATTAGTAGGCAGTTTCCTGGCAAAAAGTGTATCATCATGTATTAGTCAAAACATATTCTTTCACATGGTTGGTAATAAGATCTTCCATTTCATTTGTTGGGGGGGGGGGGGGGGGGTTCCAAAACTGGTCTTTACCTTTAAAGTCGATCTTAGTCTTTGTAAAACACCCCCCAGGACACCTCTACACCAGCATCATCCTACCTTGTTGAAGACCCCAATGAAGTTCTGGAGTGCTTGGAATCCAAAACACCGGTCTGTTAAGTCTCGTCTCTTTCGACCATCACCCCCGTTGGCATACTGGATGCTGTCGGGTGTAATCAACGGTTCAAACAGCTTGAATAAGAGGGCTGTGGGTTCCAAAAGAAGGTACAACTTGTAACACACACACACATGAAAGTATATTTTGCCTATGTTATGGTTGTATAGCGGGGCAAATCTTGTTTATCTGGTTAATTTGTAACTTATGTTTGGTACTAAGGGTTGCTGTCTAAGAGAAAGGAGTAATTATGCATAGGATTAGGAATGGAGTATTCATGAGCAATAGGGTGTGGTAGTAGAGGTGAATGGATAAGTTGAAGAAAAGACAGCAAAGAGACCATACCTTAGGCAGATTTTTAGGGCTACTCAAAGATAGGATTATACTATTGTTTTATGGTTGAAAAGCTGCCATGATGTAAAACCCCTGTTCACAGCTAAATCAACATATGTCTCCTGTCTCCTACTCCAGTCCAATTTTCTCAAAAGCAATGTCAGGTAAAACTAACCTACATCTCAGGGCATCCTGAGGGACATATTATCTTGGCGTACAATGTGTCTCAGTGTTTATTTTCTCATGAGTTAAATATTTTTAAATAGCACATAAAGAAGATTCAATATCTTAGCACAAAAACTTCATAGAGTATCAAATAACACACAGCTGCCTCGTCCATCTCTACATTCCTACAAATATGCAAGTAAAATTAAACTACAAAACAATTTGACTTTGCTTGATGTACTGTGCAGTCTATATTCAGCATTGAATGTCAATGTCTCTCAGACAGATATATCAAAAAATAGTAAGATTAAACGAGAACTTACCGTTTGAAGTTTGATCTTTATTTTATGAATATTTAGGAGGAAGTTATTACATGAGATCCCGTCGCGCATGCGCAGTCAATATTCAAAGCTACAAATGTGGTTACTCTCAGTAGTAAGGAACAGGAACTTACACTTAAGTTTGAAGTTTGGGTGGGTGAGGAGGGCATGTAATAACTTCCTCCTAAATATTCATAAAATAAAGATCAAACTTCAAACGGTAAGTTCTCGTTTAATCTTACTATTTTATTTCATATTTCGTCGTTCGAAATTACATGAGATTTTGAAGCATAGTAGCCACATTTGGAACAACCAACATGTATGGAAAGTGAACACTGATTATGCAGATTGAATTGGATGCTTCTAACCAATGACTCACCATATTTGACAGTTATTGAAGTCTGTTCATACATGTGGCAAAACATTTCACATACAAGACGTCCATATATAAGACGTCATAATGTTGCAAAAAACATTGTTCGTTTCTGTATCTAGCTTATTCTAGCCATCTGGTTTCTTAATCCCAGTTCTATTAATTAGACAGCTGGTCTCTTAATGCCAGTTCTATTGAGAAGCCTCATGATGCAGTTCTTAAAGCAGTGTGCTATCTTGTAAGACTGCCTGGGTAAAGTTTCTCTTGTTTTCAAAAGGTTTCCTGTAGAACTTCCTGAACGTTTTCTCTGAAGACCATCCTGCTCGGGCTAGGATCTGGTCCATTGGAAGTGCTGCCTTGGCAGCTGCTGAAGTTGATGCTGCCCGCGTTGAATGAGCCTTATAAACGTTTGTATCCACACCTGCTCTTTGCAAGCAGGTCTTGATCCAGCGAGATAAGGTTTGAGTTGTTACTCTATTATGAGGTCTGGTGTAACTTACAAAGAACGAGTTCTCATTCCCACGAAGTAGTCCTGTGCGCTGGACATAATGTTTCACATATTTTACGATACACAATCTTCTATCAGGAGGATATGCTTCCAATTTAAACTTAAAATTGGTATTTCCTGGTTTGCTTTGCTTCAAGTGTTCATCCAAATGAAAAACCACAAAGCCCCCTTTTAGGGTCATCTTGTTAGTCTTCAATATATGCAAGGTTTGCACTCTCTGTGCCGATACAAGAGCCATTAGCATACATACTTTGAGTGTTAAATCTCTGAGGTTTAAG